>QJNZ01000533.1:0-31532 GCA_004155055.1 Monosporascus sp. CRB-8-3
CCTACCTACCATCTACCTGCCGAGCCCTATCTATATCCAACACACCTCTATACACATCGGCCTGGCGCCCATGGGTGTTGTACTTGCTCTTTTCCCCTTCCTAAGGGTAGGTACGTCGAACTTGTGTCTTATCTCCTTTCCTTCCCTCTTTTCAACTTCATCTCTCCAAATATTGAATGCCTCACTCATCTTGAACTTCCTGTTCTCCTCAGTACAGCGAGTAATCTTCTTGCCCTATATTGAGCGCTTTGATACCCCCACGAGACCCTGGGCTCCCAAAGACATTGATTCCGACTTCCATAAAGTGACTTGGCACACTCACCCTGACTCCCTCCTCGCCCTTATCCTACTCAATTCCCCAGCGGGCGTCTCCACGTCCACTTCGAGTCTTCCGCGCTTCGAGTCTTATGAATTCTTTTAGCCTAGATTTCGGGTCGCGTACGAAGCTGCTACTGCCGCGCCTACTTTTTTTTGCAGAAAGGCGACCGTGGTCCGATACATAGAGGCAAGAAGCTTCTAGCAGCGGCGAAACAATTTGGTGTGGGGTCGCCCTCGTCCCTGCGTCCGACTCCCTCTACATAGGCTGCCGGCATCAGGCTCCGAGTTTGGGGGGGATCATATGAGTTATCGCGACACAGCGCTCTCCGAATCTCCGAGCATGGTTTAGCACTACGGCATTCGCATTACATCACTAGTCGGAGACGGACTCGATGGAGGAGGATCCGAAAAGCGCCGCCGAACCTCACTCCGAGGGGGCTTCCCAGCGTTCCTCGTCCTCCAAGGCCGGCGCCGGCCAGAAGCACGAGGCGCCCCAACCGCCCGGCCGCTCTGCTTCCGGGAGCACCGACCCCGCCGCCAGCCAACAACAATCTAAGCGCCGGAGAGGGTTGGGCGTGGTCACCCCCAACGCTTGCACCGAATGTAGAAAGAAGCGTGCCAAAGTACGTTCTCTACTCAGATATATGCATCTCCGACCCGTTTCTTCCCATATGCGCGCGCCTTTTCCCGGCGCGCTGTGCGCCGACGTATATGTTATACAGTCACTCTTTCTTGTACCCACGCTGACCACTATTCGCTTTCGCCTTGCAGTGCGACGGTCAGAAGCCGTGTAGTAGGTGTAAATCCCAGAAGGACGTGCAATGTATATACGAAGTCCCCGTGCGCCAGTCTAAGGAGAATCTACGTCACGAAATCGAATCCCTCCGTCAACAAAAGCGTCAGAGGGATTCCGTCTTAGAAGCCCTCTGTCGACCCGAGCTCTGGGGCGAGGTGCTTAACAAGTTACAGAATAAGCAGTCGATCGAGAGCATCTCCGAATGGCTAGCTAACAATCCACCTACGCCCGCTGCCGTCGCCGCAGGCGGAGCGTCGGGCCTCCTCATGGGCACCTTCGCTCCGCGGCCCGAATCTCGTCCTGGTGCCAATCTGCCGCCCTTGGCCACTTTCGGTGGTGTTCCCGCGAGCGCCGAGGGTTACGGGGGAGTCCACACCATGAGTCCCGTGACGGCTCAGCCGCTGAGCGGCATCAAGCAAGACTTCGGTACGAATAGTCCCTGGAGTTTCTCGACGAGCCAGAGCCGGAGCCAGACGGTATCCACGAGGAGCGACTCCCATCCGGATATAAGACAGTGGATCGCCGAGCCGCATACGCGCGTGGGTATGTGGGTTCAGGACCAGTCAGCAACCGAGGGCCCCACCTTCTCCGGGGTGGACCATATCCTTGCGCCGTTAGAAGACTGGTCCGACATGAAGCTACCCCCCAGCACGTGGACCACGGTCACCAGTGATGTCAACTTGGTGCGCCACCTGTTGGCCTTGTATTTCTGTTGGGAATATCCGACATTCGCGTCGCTCAGCAAAGAGCACTTCCTTAGGGACTTTTACGCTGGTCGTCATAGATACTGCTCGCCGATCCTGGTCAACGCCCTTTTGGCCCTTGGCTGCCGCTTCTCGGAACAGCCAAAGACGCGTATGGACCCCAATGATCCCCATACGTCCGGCGACCATTTCTTCAAGGAGGCGCTTCGGCTCTTATCCAGGGAGACTAACCACCACAACCTGACCACGATTCAAGCTCTGGGAATAATGTCCATTCGAGAGGCGAGTTGCGGGAGAGACTCGGAATCTTGGTACTATGCAGGTCAGAGCATCCGGCTGACGATCGAAATGGGACTGCACCGCCTGGCCGGAGACGGTGACGCCGACGAGTTGGCTGTTCAGGCCGCGACCTTCTGGGGAGCTTTCGCGCTCGATCAGTGAGTCGACATGCGCGTCTCTCGAGCGGCTCCCTTCTGACTAATCCGATCACAGCGCGTGGTCCCTGGCGACCGGGTCGTTGCCGCAGTGTTCTGCTTTCCCCCAGCTTCCGCCGAAGCCCGCCATCATCGACGATATAGAGGCTTCTCTGTGGATACCGTATACTGATGACGGTATGCTAGTCTCCCCTACCTTATTGGCTCCTTGGTCCTCAAGAGAGGGGTGTATGGAAAGGATCTAACTTTCTAGGTGCACCGCTGGCACGATCCTGCGAGCAACCATCCAATGTGCGATCGGTATATAAATGTTTCTGCGAACTGAGCGAACTGGTCCATAAATCTCTATATGTCCTACATTCTCCCGTCCAGCCTGTGACGAGTCGGGACCTGCTCTATACCTACCACGAATACCTGAACTGGTATGATAGGATACCAGAGGTTCTGCGGCTCGGCCACAATTTCACCCCGGCTGTGCTTTTCGCCCAGTGAGTGATCTGGACCCCCCAAGTTAAAGGAACGATGCAGACCCGCTCACATCTCCGCAGCATGTACTATCATTTCGCCATCCTCCTTCTGTTCCGTTCCTTCATCAAACTTCGCATAATCGGTTCGTACGTCCTCCCTCGCGACGTCTGCACACAGGCCGCGGACGCCATTCAGGGACTATTGCGTTCCTATGCTCAGCTATATACTCTCAAGCGCACGCCGTCGTTTGTACCCTATTTTGTACTCACATCGACAATTATGCATCTCGCAAGCGGTGAAGCCAGGAGAAGCGGGTCAACTACGTCCCCAGCAGCAGAATCTAGTTCATCCACAGTCAAGCTCGAGGGCGGAAGGGCCCGTCACGGAGCTGCCGAGACGTCTTCTGGTGCCAATGAACCCGAAACGACATCCCCGTCGAGCACGACGTCGTCAAAGCTTAACCCTCGAGTAGCGGAGGCTTTAAACCAGGGTATCGCCGATCTAGCAGAAATGGCGCCTTGTCACCACTTTGCGAAGCAAGCATTGAGTATCCTTCGATACCTCGCCAGGAAGTGGAACGTCGTCGTCGACATCCCGCGGAGCAGCCCCGCGTCTACCGATGACGACGACGATACCGTGCGGACGGCGACCAGCAGCCTGAATTTCTTCGTCCCCAACGTCGATGAGTCGGACTTCATCTGCGACTGGGGGCTCGAGCAATCCGGCAGGCCAGCGGACGCCGGCCATCACCAACCATCGGAGCAACAGCACCAGCAGCAGAATCAGCAGATGTCCCAGGAGGAGAACGTCGACAGCCGCATGGGCGGCATGGAGGCCCTAGAGGACATCGGGGGCGGCCAGTCGGGCCCGATGGCGCCACAGCCGATGGGGCGGGGCGCGGGCGGCGGCCCCGTGGCGCGCAACGTCAGGGGCTTTGAGAACCCCCTGTTCTGGCCCTTTCCCATGCAGGGCCGGCCCATGCTGCCCGTGGGCCCGCTTCTCGCAGAGGCGGGGTTCGAGCCGCTCTGAGGCCCAGCTGCCGTCGTTGGTGGTCTGGTTCCATAGCCATCTACTCTCCGATGGTGACTGGTTCCGACCGGGAAGCGGTTCCTGCCGATCATATCGTCATGACCGCATCCACGAGGCTCACGGCCATTAAGGGGCAAACAGCACTTCGCCCTTGGGCGAGCGGTGAGGCGGGTTATCCTTCACCATCGTCGTCATCGCCACTATAGGGAAGAGTTAACATCAGTAGGTCGATTCACGCGTCTAAATTTTCATTCCAATCACGAGCATGGATGAGCGCCACTTGAAGCAGGAGCGATGGCGTCATCAGGGGTTGTTGTCCGTGTTGCGATAAGAAAGTACTCTACTCCTGTTTAATCTGGGCACCGGGTTCTACTCCTGCGGATGACGCTGTTGCTGCTGTTGAAGGGATGGGGTTCCATGTCCCGGAGTCGAGAGCGAGCGCGTTCGCTTCACAGGGTGACTGCCGCCCTTCCCCTGCCATTTCCCCCGAATGTGGGGTTCTGGTTTTGGCTGTTTGGGTTCTACTTGCGAGGAGCAAGCAGGCCCTGTTACCCTGATTGTATGTATGTCGGGCGGTTGGAGATGAGGGAGATTAGAGGTGAGACGCGTCATATCATAATGTGATACCCATCAGAGTATGAATGGCCGGATGTAAAGGCTATGGCATGCAGGTTTTCGTGCGTCGTGATTGCAATAGGTGAGAGTCAGAAGCGTGAGATGTTCTTGGATGCGCGCGCGTGTGTGGGGGGGAGGGTGTGTGATGACGTATAATGTTAATTTATGGCAGTGGCTTCCGGCAGCTGGATGGTAGACAAATCGAGGAGGAAGTATATCGGCCAACTCGTGGGACGAATACCAGGGAAAGCAACGAGCACGTGGAATTAACGGAGACAGGGAAGCACAGGGAAGTATAATAGTCTAGTGGAGCAGATGTCGTCGGTTCTATCCTCGGTCCCAGGTCTGCGTGTAAATAGGCCAGCAAAGCAGGCGAGCGTCAAGCCCGAGGTCTGCCCGCTAGCGGATATGTCAAATGGCGAGCGTGAGGCCGACCGCTAACAACGGGGGGGACTGCCCCTATCCCGAGACGGTGTTCCGGATATCTGGTTAGGCCGAATCCGGGTGCATCCTGGGATGCCGGTATAAAATCGTCAACCCACGAGACGCGGGAAGCCAGCGTAAGCGGGATGAGAAGGCTGGATACATCGATGGGGGTAGGCAAACGGCGTCAGTCCCCGGGTGTAAACATACGTTTGAGGTCGACGAAGGAGTGGGGGAATAAGGATCTCGCTCGGGTCAGATTCACGTGCGCGCATCAAGGCGGCGGAGGGCGCATCACCGGAGCCCAGGAAGAAGACTACTTAAGAAGAAGGACGTTGTAATAAATGACGGCGTCGGGGAAATAAAATATCACCCAGGTGCTCCTGCTCACTCGCCCGGGTCGTTCCCATACCCTCCCCTACCTAGATACCCGGTACGGCGAGGTGGGTGGTGCGCAGCACGTACATAAATGCAAACAAGAGCCCGGCCCTCCAACCAAGCAACGCGAGATCCCCCGGCCCGCCATTCCCGTGCTCTGTACGGTCTGTCGCGCCGAGCCTGGCTAGGGCGGTGACTCACTGCCCGAGGACGCCAGCGGGATGACAAACCCCGCTCCCGGGGTTTGGGAGCAGGCCTTCCTTGTACCGATGTCCTCAAGGATCGCCGTAGTCCGTGGTCCGGGTTATGCTTGGCCCCCTTCTCGACGTCCACGGGCGGTTCTTTTTGGGCTGGTGCTAGATTCCTATTCCATCCATCCGTACATGTCTCCGTTGATTACTCCTTCCTTTTTTGCTGGGCTAGGAGGAGAGAGGATTGAGTGGGTGCGCGGGAGGTCTATGGGGACGCGGGTGAGGCGGGATGGTAGGGGAGGGGCGTTGTGGTGCGCGGTGGGGATCGACGTCCGTGGTTGCGGGAGTGGAGTCGTGAGGTACGCGGCACGACGGCTGACCCGGACGGAAGGTACCTCGGTGCCGTGCCTGGGGTGGTTACGTCGGGGCCGTGGTTTTTACGGGGTCGTTGGCGGAGTGGTTCCGGGTGCTGGTTATTTTAATTTACAAGATCACAGATTCGGAATGATCTCCTCTCTTGTTTCACTCAAGCACTTCTGTTCGAATCTTACCGTAGGCGAATCTCAACTTTCTCCCTTCGTTCCTTTTTTCCTTCCTTTTTCTGGTTGCCCCCTTGACGCGTATGTATGTGAATCCAATCAGAGCGAGATCATCACTCCCACCACTTCTCGGTGTCGACTTCGAACCCAATACGCGCTGGGGATTATTGTTTGTTATTTTGCTCACCCCATCCACATATCCCACCTCCCTATCCCATCCCATTGCGCCCCCTTCCTCCATGCCACATATGATCATCCACATCCGCTATCTCGAGATCAAAACGTCCAGCTCGACCCAATCCAAATACAGAGCTTAAAGTAGAAAACAGCCTCACTCACCACCAGGAGGCGACTCGTGCCTAAGTTTTACAAACCTCCACGAACCGGCAGGCCAGCCCATAAAATTTCTGCATCCTCTCGCCGAACTGGTCCCTCACCTTGGCCTGAGAGACGTGAATGCCATGGATGACTCATGATGCGGATTAAAGCACTCGCATGCTCTCAGTAGCCCGGTAGACCTGACGACGAGTAATTAATCAACCATCGTGTGACCAGGAACTCTATGGCGTATATTTAAACACCAGACTTGGAGCATGAACATGGTTTAACTAATTACAGGCCTTGGCCATTTCATATCACTAATAGACAGTATGTAGCCTATATACCACTACTGACATCTCGCCTCCCCCGGTAAAGTACTCCTTACTCTAGTTGTGAATTTTGAACCAGCTGCTGAGGAATACAATTTTCATCAGCATAATGGCCTTTTGCTTCCTAGCCGTACTGGTATCAGGTGTGTTGGAAATTCGTTTAGGCACCTCCGCCATTCTGCCACCGGTTATACTCTCCAAGGGTAATTAGGAGCTAAGTTCGTATAAGGGCGACCAACACCGTCATTGCTAGATGCTCGATTGTAGAGAAATATCTCTCCCACAGCTAATAACACTGCCCGTGGGAATGTATAGAAATTCAAGATGGAAGTTAGTAGGCTGGGTTTTAAATAAGCCCACCTCTAAAATCTAATATAATTTACCAGTCGTTAATGTACAAGTCTTATATGAATATAAGGCTTATAAGCAACAGCGTGCTAGGACGCCATGATTTCATTTCATAATCTTCATGTCTCTCTATCCTTACGTACGTTGTGGTACAAGCAGCAGTGGTGGCAGCGACAACACAGGATGATATCCGACGAAAAAAAAGAAACCCCACTGCTTTCCCCTCGTCTTTCCTCTTTTTACTTCTCTCCTCTTATGCTCTACTGATAAAACACGTCCCAGACCCCCTTGGCTGCCTGGAGGGGCGTCTTGTGTCTCGCATGTCTGTTGTTGTGTTTAGGCTCGTCACCCGCCGCCGGGTGCTGCGGTCGTGATTCCTGTCCTCCGCCCACTTCCACCCCGCAATTCCACCCTCCCGTCATCGTCATCGTCGTCTTCCTCCATCACGTCATCGGGTCCGTCCAAGTACGCTCCCCCTTCCTCGTCGTCTTCGTCGTCGTCATCGTCCTCACACGTGTACTAGTCGTCAGGAGCCTTACTCGCGGCTGGACGAAAAGGATCGTCGGCATCCTATCGCTTCTTGACCTCGCAAGCCCAACCCTCGATACCCTCGCCCTTGCCGCCCGGAATGAGGCCCTCGAGTTTGATGTCCTCCATGCCTGGCGTATCGTCGAGCCACTGGTGGTTCGCCATGCCGCCGGCGTTGGCGCGGTTCTCCGGCAGGAGCTCGAGCATCGGCAGCAGGAAGTTGGCCACCTCGGTAGGGTGGTACTCGAGCGGCGACTCGTCCTCGGGGAAGAGCTCTGCGACGGCGTCCTCGTCCTCGCCCCTTTTCCTCGCTTCCATCTTTGCCTTCGCTATGGCCTCGGCCCGCTCCCTGGACGCCTTCTCCTTCTTCTCCTTCTCTTCCGGTGTCGGCTCTTTGGCATCTTTGAAGTGGTACTTCTCGCGCAGGACGTCGGGTAGGGCCCAGTGGCGGAGGCGGTGAATGTTCCGAAGTTCTCCCCTCTTGTTGAAAATCTCCTGGGACCATCGGCCGGTTTTCCAGAGTTCCTTGGGGAAGGGCCCGAGCAATTCGATGATCTGTGCGATGTGGTCGTCGTCCTTACCATACTTGGTGCCAGACTGAGGGTCGAAGAGGTAGTCACCCGTAAT
Organism: Monosporascus sp. CRB-8-3; assembly: GCA_004155055.1. Taxonomy (NCBI): domain Eukaryota; kingdom Fungi; phylum Ascomycota; class Sordariomycetes; order Xylariales; genus Monosporascus; species Monosporascus sp. CRB-8-3. The sequence continues at coordinate 8,049 of QJNZ01000533.1, forward strand.
TAGCTCGAACACCTGAGATGAAGTGCACGGTTAGCTTTCGAGACTCCAACGACGGCCCATAAATCCTATCGGGGGGAGATGAGGCAAGGAATGAGAGAGTAGTATCATATTGCCCAGTGCAACCCTAGAAGGGAGCTTACCATTGCAGCCATACTCCAAACATCGGTACTCGCGCCCCATTTTGCACCCAAGATGACCTCCGGCGACCTGTATTGTCGAGTCTGGATGTCGTTTGTGAAGTGGTGCGATACCCAGCAAGCATTGCCGAGATCGGCAATCTTGACATTGATGATCGTACCCTTCCGTTTCCTCTTCTTGTCGCTGGATGTTGGTGTGCTAGATGCCGACTTATCTAGTGAAATACCAGACACTTCCTTCGTTATCAGATCCCTACGGTTCCGCCCCCTGTTAGCAACTGTGGCATGCTAAGACCGGACAGCGGCATGGTGGAAGGGCACCTACGCTGATTTTTCCCGCTGGCCTTGTTTTTGGCTCGGAGAGTTCGAAGGTGTTTCTATTGAAGTCGTTAGCGAATCAGTCCGATACTTGTGAGCCGCAGCCGATGACGGTGGGTCCTCAAGTGGGCTCGTGGCGGTGAAGATTTAGGGGGAAGGGTTCGGGTTACGGCCAAGAACGGATCACACGTATGTATTCACCGGTACCGATGGGGAAAGACAGGGGGCACCTACTATCATTTAATATAGCATTGAGGCTCTTATGTGGCTGGGAGGATGGGAAGAAGCCGTCTTGGCCAAACGACGCATTGAGAGGCGAGGGTAGCGGTTGGCTTCCAGTAATGAGGGTCCGTCTTCTCCGGCGTCCATTCCTGTGGTTCTCCTTCTCCGAGTTATCGTTCTTTACGACCTTCTTAACCACCTGTTCGACGTCGCCAATTTCTATCAAGACGTTCTCGGGCTTCAGGTCGGTGTGGATAATGCCGCACTCCCGATGCAGATAATCGAGACCCATCAAGACCTGCTTCGTGATCTGCATAACAAGGTCGCGAGGTATCCCCCTATGCTGCCACTTCTTGATCAGGCCTAGCAGATTCTCTCCCAACACTTCAAATACCATGCAGACATGCACACCGTTCGGTCCCTTGTGTTCGAAAGAGTCGAGCAGACTGACGACGTATTTTCGGCCGGGGTGATTCGGGTTCGCCTGAACGATCTTCTGCAGCAGCTTGATCTCGTCGATGGCCGTCTCGGTATAGTGGCTCGCAGATCGCACGACCTTCAAGGCGACATGCCTACCGTTCTCGTTATCCCGCGATAACCAGACGGTGGAAAAGTGCCCCCAGCCAAGCTTGCGCACAACCGTGTATTTCCCATCCTTGAACTTCTCGCCGATTTGTACCGGATGATATCCACCCTTACAATAATCTTCAGAATCTTCCTCGTCCGCAGTGTTCTCGGCGGCGTCTTCGGGTCCTGAGGACGACGTCGGCGAATGCTGATGCATATTGGCCGACAGATGCGGCGGCCTGTGGTAAGACTAATGTAAGCGGATCTGCGCCAATAGAGATTGTACTGGAATTGCGACAGCGTATCCGAGAAGGCAAATGGTGATTGAGTTCGCAGTCAAAAGCAGTGAGGTTTCGAGCCAGCCTGAGCGAGCAGGTCCAACCAAGCAACTCGATATCAAACAATCAATGAAGCAAGCGGGCAAGCCAGAGACAGGAGATAGGGAGAGAGACAGTAAGACGGTAGGCGCTTGCAGGCATAGCATGCAGCCCTGGTCGGCAGTTGCAAGACGGAGATCGACCTAACGAGCACGAGCAGACAGGGCTCAGACTCGGTACTCAGGCTCGAAGGGGGACAGACACATCCGTCACGTCGCCCAGCCGCCCGCTACCGGCCAGCCTAAACAACATGGGTATGTGTGTGGGGAAGGGAAGGGATCACGGATAAGTCAGGGCTTAGTAACACCTTTTCTTCGTCATAGAGGCCATATTCGCAAGTATGTAAGTCGTATAGGACGAGGAGAAAGAGTTCAAAAAAAGGAGTAGGAGAGGATGCCAGTCGAGGGGAAGAAATGTCCGACAGGAAAGAATAGAAAACTTCAAATGGTATTCAGAAAATCAACACTCGCTCGTACACAAAAGTTGTGGTGTGCAAGTGAGCGATAATCATGGGAGGCCCAAAATGTAAAAGCGCGGCTGGCTAAGGGCCCAACTAAAGTGGTACTGAGGCGACGATCCCCCCTCCTTTTCTTTTGGTTGCCCTGGGGCTGTTCTTGTTATCGCACGGGTTATCGCGGAATACGTACTTCGCCTGCGCAGTGGGAAACGGAAATAGGTGTGAATAGTAGAATATCTAGGGAGGGATGGGGATGGGATTGAGAGCGGTGGGCGGGCGCTAAAGAAATCGTCCATTCACTCCCCAAGAAAGCCATTAATAAGAGGAGACCTTGTTCGAGACTTTGCAGAGTCTTGGCTCCCACTTCCCTTCTTTCGGATGATGAATGTCTTTTAAGGGAGGCTGCTGCTGTTCTTGTTTATCTGCTTGTTCTTGTTCTTCTTGTTTCTTCCTCTTCTTCTCGCGCTGGCACCCCTCTTTCTCCCATCGTCAAATTCGGCGTATATTCCGGGGGGGCCTGGCTGATGATGATTATGTAGGTATCGTATTGCCGCTGCTGCTGCTCAGCCCCGCCAACGATGATACCATGTATACCACGGCAATGCCACCATGGCGGGACCCGCAGGTTGCTCTATGACATTGGCATAGCAGCCCGGAACAGAATGCGATCCGACGGGGAGAAAGACGGTATGTCGCTTGACGCGCCGGCTGCCGATTGGATCTCCTCTGCCTGTTTCTCTCACTCTTTCTCTCTCGCTCTCATATTTCTCCACTTGGACTTAGCCTTGCTTGCATTTTGAGAGATGATGGTTGTTGCTAGGTTGCTTGCTGGTTGCTTGGCTTGACTTTTTAAGTGGTTGCTCCGTCGCGAACACTCACTCCCATGACGGGCTAGGAGAAGCGCTATCGGCAAGGCGTATTCGCGCGTGGGTGGATATTGCAAAGAAGGAGTGCATCACATTGGAAGAGAACATGACAGGAACAGTATATAAGAGACCGAGAGAACAAGTGAGAAGGGAGTCGAAGGAAAGGAAAGCAAACTGGGGAAAATAGAATTTGGACTTACACCGGGCCGGGACCCTCAGTTGTGATGATGGGTTTTAGACCTTCTTTCTTGCGCTTCTTATTTAACGTTGACAGGGCGGAGGCGGATGATGATGTCGGCGTTGAGTTTGTGCCGTTTCCGTTGGCGCCGGCCATCATGGGCGGGACGGTTGACGATTGGGATGACAGGGGTGGATATTGTTGTAATTGAGGTCTCGTCAGCGGTTGCGACTGTTGCGCCTGTTGCGCCTGTTGCGCTTGTTGTGCATGTTGTGCATGGGTCGTCGGTGATGACTGCTCATTTGCGCCATTCATCTTCGTATCGTATCGTATCGTTTACCGGGTCGCAGAATTTCCGCAATTGGGTTTTGTAGCCAGGACGCAGCGGAGCAGAACTCTAAAGGCTCGGGTAAGCGATGCGACAGGATTGACCTTTCTTCTTTTTTTGCGTGCCTTTCAATATTTGACGGCAAGTGGACAGGAAACGTGTTCGGTCGGGGGAATATGAGTTGCTCAACAAAGTCAGGTCCCGATGCGTTAAATGCGACTGGCCGACTTACTCGCAGCAACACACCGTCGGTCGGTCGGTCGGTCCGCGCGCTCTAGTAGTTGTAATCACTGCAGATGATGGATTTCTTTTTTTTACGGGAAGGATGCCGAGAATTCTAGATAGAGATGCCGTATTCTCTCTAATTATAACATGACATGTCAATAAACAAACAATAGGATCACGAAAGACGATGACGGGACCATGGGAGAAAAGAAGAAGCAGTATCAAGGCCAGGTAGCCGGAGAATGAGATGGCGTGCAGTTTCCCCGCCCCTCTTTCTTGAAGCCCAAGGAATTGTTCCTGCTAAGGCGATTCCCAGATCGGGGGCTGCATTGGTACGATGAGAACGTCATGGGCCAGGCCGGTTGAGGGCGGGATGGCGATGGCGCCAATAACATTAAACCTCCTTGTCCTGAGCTCTCTATGATGTGGGGGCACCTCAAGTGCGTCTACATAGTAAGAGACCGTTTTAGCTCCAGTATGGAGTACAGTGCTTTACTACACAAGTACCCAAGATTAATTAAAGGTGTGGCTGGTGTGACACCTTTGAAGATTCAGCCACTCACTCATCATTCACTCACTCGCCCACTGTATTGTACCCGCCCACCAGGCCATTCAATACCAGTTCCGTGTGTAGAAGGGCCTTAACTATTTGCGTGGACCGAAGACAAGAGCAAATTAAGAACGGTGCATTATGCGGAGACGCGTGCGGAACGCGGCCTGCATATACTTCCCTACTTTGTGTGATGTAGACTAAGTACTGACTCGTTAGCTGCGGCTTGCGGGGACCTACCTAAGTCGGTAACTTGATGGATATGAGCGCGACCGTTAGCTGTGATAGGTTCAATCAAATTACTACTGCAGCTGCAGTAGAACAAGACTTCAACGGACAACATGGAACACTACGAAGCAGAATGAGATTTTTACTTGGGTTAAAATTTCCCGTTTTGGGAGATTACGATGGCTGTCACACGAACCCGGCTGCGAGAATTCATCAATGTTGATCTTGGCTGGGCATCGGTAACTTCAATACCCATTCATGTACGTTCGCATTGGCGGAGATTCCTTCGTATTGTCAGGCTTGTATTCCATCAGTCCCCTTGCTGCCCACTTTACGAACTTAGTAGTATCTATATCTTTAATAGTCGAGCATCTGGGAGGTTTTGGACAGTGCTCGCGACCATAGCATTGTCGTCCTTCCATATTCCATTCCTCGTCCGAAACAGAATGGCTGGGTAGCCGGGTTGCTGCTTCGAGAAACCGGATGGAGGACTCGGCTGCAGCGTCCCGAAATAGGTATGACCTCCCAAACAAAGTTTCGTTACACACAAAGATGCACACACAACCATAGCTAAGCGGCGAGGAGCCATTATACGGTAGACCCATGTCTCTTGTCTTCACCTGAACAGCCCGGACCTGCGTCGCTCGCGAACACGAAGTGTATTGCTGGCAGGCACCTAAAATGGCCGTTATGACAGTATTGCTAGCACACGTTACCGAGACTACCCAGGCTTTTTGGCATTTGCAGTCCCTCGTGAACCACCCGATCTCATCTGGTCTTCGGGACGGTTCGGTCGGTCCCCGCTTAGTCTAATCGGGCAACCCGAGAAGATCATCCTAGCTTGCCATGCTTGCCTCATTAATCATGAAGCGACCCTGACGAGCCGATCTATTTTCGGGGTCGACGCGCGCGGGGGTTTCTACCTTACCGTTGTGGTTCCCAACCAACTAGCGTCATTGTGCCGACGATTGTTTCGTCGATTGCGACCTCAGATATCCAGTACAACGTTAAGCAGACATATATATGGGCGACCGGGTTGAGATTGAATGTCCGTATGAACGGTTTATACTACGCGCCCAGGCAGGTACCACACCACCATCGTTTCCAAGCTCTCCCGTCCAGGTGAGCGGCTTTGTCTTACAGGTGCCGAGGAAATTCAGGGTCCCACCCGTTGTCACAAGTACCGGGTTCGTGATCTACCACTCGCTCACGAGAAGACCTCTAGCGCATGTGTTACCGCGGTCAGGTATCAAGTGAATACGTACCGCAGCTTATCTTGAATGCGCCTCTTCTGGCGCAGCGAAATATCGCGGGGCTGTTTTCGTGCAAACTCGTGATATCTGACGATGCATTCCCATGCCGCCAAGTGGCCGACCCGGGAGGCACGATTGCGTCATCGGCCCCACTATCGTTCTTGTGCGATGCGCCCCCGTTGAGCCCCACTTCGGACACACTCTGTATGAACATATTGTCATCCGGTCGGATGAACCATCCATGTGCTCGAGATACGACGAATGGAGCTTGAATATATATGGCTTGCATTTATTGACAATGTAAAAGTTTCGAGATCAACGCTCGCGGACTTCCTAAGCAGCGAACTGATCATCAGCGGAAGAAACTTGTCCTTCTGATACCGGTAACTTAGCCAGGAACAAGCACTCAAGGGGAGGTCAACAACATAGCAAGTGAACATATATGGATGTTAGCAGACCGACTGAGAGAATTAGTCAGCTTGATATTACTTGAGATCGGCAGGAGGAGTCGCTTTCTGAAATGCTTCCTCGACTACTGGGGAGTGTGATAGCTTAAGCTTCCGGAATCTCAAACCTTTCTCCGGCCACGGGCTAAAGGCCCGGTTTTGTTTGAGATAAATCATGTTAACGATAGGTTGAATTCCCGTTATATTCCAAAAGAAGTAACCATCCTTGAGGGTCGGGGACTACACAGTTATATATACGCGTGCGGATGATGTGGGTCGTCTTACCCCTATTCTAAGCCCTATTTTATAAAGGAAGTTGAGCGTAGGTTAAGTCCTTGAATATTCGCAATTTTTTGTATTTGTTTTTAACCTTGGTAGACCCCGGTTTCTACTATGCTTTCGCGTACTCTTATTCATGATCACCCTTTTTTTGTTTCCAAAGACGCCTTTGCGGATGGATATCCAATAATACAGCATTATTGGCACAACACCAATAATGGCGTACCAGTCAGTTGGCCAATGAATTGTGATATTCCTATAATTAACACCCTCGCATCGGTCATAGATAACTGGCTCAGCGGTGTCGTTTTCGAGAGGGACAGCGACGTCATGCTCCTCACCGTCAATGCGATTCGACCTCGCGGCTTCATCCAGCCTTTGCCGATTTGCTGGGTGTCAGCAGGAGTGTTTATCATTCCTTAGGAATCGATACTCGACAGAAATCACCCGCCAGCCAAGAACGCTTGCATGCAGCCCGGCGTCAGTTGGATATATGCTTATAGATCCTTTATATACGTGCAAAGGCATATTTCGGGGAGGAAAAGCTGTTGTTAATCTATGTTATTACTGGTTATCTGGACGAGCGGTGCTGCCCTGGCTGCAGATGTCGTCGCGCTGCGGTGTAAGGCCGAATATATATTGGGGAATTCGGGGGACCGCCCTGGAATAAGTCCGCCGGAATATGAGACACGTCCATCCCGACACCTAGCCAATGTTAATCAAACAACTTCTTTCAGACATGATCTAATATCCACCACTCCTAACATCAATTAGCAGACACAACGGTGCAGACATGGCGGAACATCAACCTCTCCTATGCGCACATCGCGTACTTCCCCGTATATCTCGTGGCCTTCACCGTCTCCAAAATCAAGCGCAAGAGGGTGGAGAAGGAGCCGGAGCGCGCCGCGTGCGTCGACATCGAAAGCGGCGCCGCCGGTCGCAGGTGGCGCAGGTGGCAGCGGGCGGAGCGGCTCGCCCAGAAACACGAAGTGGCCGAGCAGCGGTGGAGATTTCGCAGGGCTAACGAGGCCGAGGAGGGGCGCCGCAACGAGCCGCCCGGTCCGCCGGACCCCGATCCGGATACGGGTGCCGCCGCAGTTAGAGAAATGCGGCGGCGCAGGAGGTCGGGGAAAGCGGCTGGGCGGCATCCGGAAAGGCCCGTACGGGGGTATGCTAGATATTTGAGGTTTCTTAGCAGCGGTATTTTTGCGTTTAATTTGGAAGGTACGAACTTTTTTATTAATATTAATATTATTATTATTATTATTTATTTATTTATTTTTTTTTTTTTTACTGTGCGCTTCGCCCGCCAAGTTCTACCTACAGCCAGGGGGATAAATTTCCGGCCCCCGTGCCCCCACCGAATATGGCACCACCCCCCTTAGAGACCTGCGAATCCGCCCGAAATCAGACCCCGCGAATTACAGAACCTTGTGGTTTTCTGGCCAAACGTTCTGATATGACTCGAGCGGAGATTTTCCCCATCCATGGCAATTTTAGTCAAGCATACATTAGCGTGGGGAAGCTTACTAGGCCCCGACTGGCTAGACTCATCATATGTGGTACAGCAGAGGAAGGTGGGAGAAGAGAGAATATGGAACTACAGTCCCCGGTTGAGAAACAAACTCATCAATCTGCTGGCTGGGGCAACAATCATCCCCCAGGTAAATTCCGGTTTCGTCTTGGGGCTCCAGGCCCAGGACTCGGAAGTGGCAAACTTTGCATTTGGATTGATGAATCTCGGCCATTCCGGGTCCTACCATTACCTTTTCTCCACAGCGAGAAAAGACCTCGATGTGATTCGACAGGCTGGGTGTCATCGCCTGTGTCTTGCGTCTGCTTGTATTCCATCTTGTCTTCCAATTTCCTCAGTTTCCTTTCTTCGCTGATCTTCCAGAGCTGCGACAGCGTCCAGGTCAGCGTAGTAAAGACTCCCGTCGCGATCAACCAGGCGAGGAATGCTATGTGAGACCAGGAATACGTCTGATTCGGTTCAAGGTCGGATTGGAACCTTACTATGTCGGTGCCGAAAATTGTCTGAAACGATGAAATGGATAAATCAGTAGGCGATAATAGAGAGAAATATGAACGTGATTCTACTGACAGATATAATCGATATTGGCAGGTAGATGAAGGCAATCTTTTGTAGTAGGCTCATATTAACAGCTTCCTGTAACCCCTGTTCCGTGAGCTCGTACATGCGGCGGTTGGTCTGGTTTTGGAGGCTTTTTGAGATCTATAGCATAGCGTTAGCTGCACTGCCTCCCAAAAGCAGGTGGGATATACGTTGAACCTACGACACTCTGGCGATGCTTTGCCATTGATGCGAGTACCGTCGCGCGGCTCTGGATATCTTCGACTTCGAGAATGAACTGTCTTAGTTCATAGCAGAAACGCATGAGTTCTTCTCTACACTGCTCCTTCCAGTCTATGCAGTCGAGATCGTCCATCTCATTAAGAAACTGAGTCTTGTAGAATTTTTCGAGTGATTCCAACACTGTAAGGTTGCATCCAAGGCATCTTTGCAACTCTTCCGTGTCATCAATTAGACTGTACAGTCGTTGTAGATCCATTTCAAACACGTGCTTTGACTCAACCTGAATGTACTTGTCCGTCTAAGATATTGTTAGCTTCAGTGTTCTTATGTGGGCGTTGTGGTACATAGGCTCACTAGTTGCCGGAACTTGTCGTCCAAACTTTGCATGCAGTACGAGAAATCCCCAATAGACCAGGCTGCGAGCTTCAAGTGGATGTCGAGGGATATCGAGAAACAAGACCACGATGTAAGAAATTTTCCGTCGTGGTGTTGCTTATTCATATGGACTTTGAATTCCTCTGTCCATATCTTGCTCTTGCTTCCCCCCGCCGAAAAGGGTAATCTCCCTGGGGGCGTGACCGGTGCTGTTATGATCCACAACATAGTCCCCTTTTCGGGGTCGAACTGATGATGAATCGACGCCTGTGGCCGAATCCAACGCTTATATGGTATGACGGGAGTGTCCTGTTCTGGAGCCTCTGTGATACTAGGCCGGGGCTCCTCTTCTTCGACTGTTCCCAGAGTGTAGCACAGTTGGATACGACGTCCGCTTCGCCCAAGCTCGTCTGATCTTAAGAACCCTGGTGTTGTCAAAGTACTTTCGGCACGGAAACCGCCGAAACCCACATAAGTTGCGCCAGTCTTCGAACCAAAGAATGTGATGAAGGGCAGGAAGCATGAAGAGACCTGGTGGTAAGTCAAGATACGCAAGAGCATGGCCCTCGTAAGGTTGAGGCGACGAGCTTCTGAATGGGGTGTTTCGAGCAGACTACTCGCTTCAGTCGGTAACAATTGCGATGCATTTCTCCGAGCCCACTCACATCAAGCGACATTTAGGATCAGGTTTTAGCGACGATAGTGGTAATGAAGACCGTGATCCGGTGACGTTCTCACCAAAGTATTGCCGCAGACTCTCCTCATTTGCTATGTTCTTCACAGTTGGGTTGACTTTGAGGGGATTAGAATAGTGACAGATAGGGGCGGACATAGTGTCAGACCTTGTGAGTCCCCGAAGTCACGGAGGGGGACAAGGATGAAAGACTCATCCTCAGTGCTATCGCTGCGAAACAGGTCCTTTCCGTGTTTGTCCAGCGCTGCCTTGCATCTATGAGACCTACGGTGGTTTGCGTCTTCTATAAGATTCCTGGGATACTCGTTGAAGCCACTATAGCTGTCGATAAACCTTTGGACTTCACCCATGATGAAAAAAGACTGTATTAACTGTCAATTGAGTTCTTGCGACATCTTGTTCCGGGATAACGTAACTAAGGAGAAAGAAGGACTCCCCGCCACCTTTATCATCTACTGATTTCGATCGATGAAGTGGCGCCCGGTTGTGGTACCCCTCTTAAGCAAGTTGCTCTTTCTAGGCGTTCATCCTGGGGTAAAGCTGCATGACGCCTGAAAAGGGGTAAGTATAAATACATCAATTTACCGTCCAACAAAACAATGTATGACCAGCCCCACAGCCCCTATGCGTCTGCTGACACGTCCATGCTAACCATGCCAACCTTTCACAGGCGTGATAAGCTCACGATCTAATTTTCGGGAGTCAACTCGCGGTCGAATTTCCTCCCATCTCTTAGTCGATTGATGGTTTCTCTTTGCTTCTGTAAATTGTAATGATAAGCATCACGTCCCATAAGCACCATTCGAACATGACCGCTACATGCCACCCAGGTGGAATAGTCATAGAATTGCATTCGTCGCATAGGGTTATGTGACTGCCATGCCAGCATGTCTACCACGGCTTGCGGTAATATGCAAATTCTGGGAAGAGGTGATGATGGGTAAGAGAGCAGAAATTGTTGCTCACCTGATCTAAGGGAGCCGGTAGGTATAATACATAGTTTTCGTTATTGGCACTCTGTATGTGCTCCGTGAGTGAAGCGTCCTTGTAGTTGACATCGTTTTGATCACTTACCAGGCATTGTGGAAATTTACGACTCGGCCACCAATTCTTCAGACATTCCTTTAAGATTCCCCAGTCTAACTGATAAGCGGAAACCGTTTCCATGTAAAGCACCTCGGTCTCGTGCTGTCTCCACGTAAAGGTCTTGTTGCGCCGAGTGAAGACCCTAAACATTCCATGGTTGTGAGAATAGTGCTCCAAGTTCATTTTCCACGACACTGAATTTAAATAGTTCTGGAACGCTGACAAGATCAAGGCAACAGGCTCAGGGATGGCCGACACCTTAAACGACCAACCGCAGCACTGAAAGGGGCTGTGACGGCTCGGTGCTATCCGCTTAATAATCTAGAAGGCCGGTGTATTGTCTAGTACCGAGTACTTGGGAGGTGAAAGTAGAGATAAGACGGAGGCTGCCGCAAGCCAGCTGGCCGCGATGAACACCCACTGATATACAAGATTGGCTTGCAATATACAAATGGCTGCGCCTCGATAGGCGCCACACTGCAGCCACCATTCTCTTATTATGCAGTCTAAACAGGGATGGGGTTTAAAATAGGTACACTACTCAGGGGTATTTCCTGTTAGTTTCCTCCACTGGGTCCACTGTAAGTCGATGTAAGCCTGCATACAAATTTGTATTCGAATACACGTAATCCAATAGTTTTGTCATGCTTAGCACTATCTGGAGCTATTAAAAATCGATCTGGAAGTATATGTTATGTACATCTCAAACAATTTCTATCGGACTTACATTTTAACCTCTTATGGCAATACCTGGGCGTGTGGAGGCAACTAACAGAAAATACCCCCGAATACTGTATTAATCTATTAATCGGCGGCTTGTGATGTGGGAACTGTCGGTTCCCCATATAAGCAGACTCCCGCAGGAAAAAGACTAGCGTGGCGGGCATGTGCAGCATAAAGCAAGGTCTCAAGTGGCCACACGTCCGCCCCTTAAACCTAACTCCAATTTCATCTTCTTCGAGTTCTATTGCTGTTTGTGCCACTAGGACCGACAATAACGTATCGGTAGCTCCGCCTTGTTGCTGCGTCGCGCGCTTAAAATTGAACTGACCTTCGTCAAAAAGGGTTGGGCGACTTGTCAGAAGCTGCGGTATGCGGAGGGTGGCTATCGCTCGGAAAGGTGAAGGACCCCCACGGGCGGGTCTTATTAGCTCTAGTAATTAGTAATATGCCCAATAGTCTAGACCTGAACCTGAGTTTTCATTGCGGAACAAGATGGTCATACTGTCAAGAAGCGCCTTTTTGAATAAGCATATCTATGTAAATAATCAATTCATCGCTTTTATGTTCTTTCAACTGATGGTGAAGCTGGGAGCTGATATATTTGTTGATAGCTGGAAATTCCGTGTCGTCTCTATTCTAGGGAGCAGGTAAAGGGCGATCCCCGGGGAGTTCAGCCAAGACTTGCCGCAGCCACATGCGCGTTTTGATTTGCAAGACGGGGCTGATGTTGCATTGAGTGGTTTCCTTATGGGTGCGCCTGCATATTTGTGGCTTTGGGCCTAGAACTACCGGGATGCAGATCGAGATGTTGAATAAAAGTACATATGGAAGAACTACATATCCGGTTCCGAACCCGGGCACTTACAAGGCTCAATCTACGAAGGTCGACTACACATGTTTTCGAAGTAAAATACGGTATGAAACTCCAAAAATCATAAAAAGTCCGGTATTCCACTAGGGCATCCAACGACCGCTCCGGTAATATTGGAGTTCAAGTTTTCGAGTGAGGTACGTCGAACCAGGGGTCGAAGCGCTCAACAGGAGTCCACCAATTGCACAACAGATGCGCACAACCGCCAAGCCGAATCCATCCATCTGGCTTCAGCTTTTATGGCCAACCATTCCGTTGAAGCCATCGTGGATTGCCGTTATGTTCATATTAAGTGGTCCTATGGCATTACATATAAAAATATATGGCTGGTACGTAAAACAAGCCATTTTTGCTGTCGGGGTTTGGGTAGAAAAGGGGTCCCATTCGGTGCACGAACCAGTTCAGAGGTACATAATTGTGTGTACAAATTGCTGCATAAATCATGTACCGTTTTCCGTCCATCCAGATCCACTGGTGGCCATCTAACTACATGACAGATCGCTGGTTCCATCCATTCTTTTTGGACATGGGTAGTGGATGGACGTCAATCCACCCCACGGGGGTTGTGGCGGCGTGGATTGCGTTGCTTCGACCTCTGCCTCGAACAAAAGTTGCCGCCTTGCTGGATGGGCCATAGGGGGCTCAGTGAGCTTTGCTGTCAGTCATCCTATGGAAAGGCTCGTTAACGGGGTTCGGGAGCCATTGTCCGTGAGCGCCAGTAGCAGCGTCTGCAGGTACATGCCGGCGCAGAGGGCGGCCTGGCCCCGCGCAGGTCGACGATCATGCACGCGATCACGCCCACCAGCGCCTCTAAGAACCGGTGCTTCCGCAGCAGGGCCGCGCGGCGTCCGGCCGCGTTCAGTGTTAAACACGTATGCATTGATGCCTTGCAGGCCTTATATACGGGTGTTCTAGTCTAGACCGACCCGAAGCAAAGTCACTTACGAGTGACGTCGCCTTAATGACATAAATCACTGGTTACTGAACGACCAGCACAGTCTGCCTGTAGTCCGTGGGTGTCCTTTCATCCTGGATGCACATTCTAAAGTGCTCGGTACTAGGCAGTACGCCAACCGCCAAAACGTGGCGAAAAGTTAAGCAACCACAAACTCCATTGTGACTCGTAATTATCCGCATTACGCTGTCATTAGGTTTTCGCTCGTCTCTACGGGACGTTTAAATCCCCGGATAGCTTCGCACCCGATCTGTAAGTCTCGTACTTGGGCCTATATGAGTCAACACAGGCAAGTTACCTGACGACGGGTGGCGCGATGATGGGGTCGACTGTGAGAGAGGGACGCGAAGAGTGACCATGCCAGGTGGGCCAACAGCCGCGATACTCTCACCAAACTCACCAGAGTATTAGGGATCACACCACTGAAGCTAATTTCTGCATTCGGGGGGTTGGAACGGCGATAAATATGAGGTCGCCAGAACGTAAACGGCAGTATATGGTAGAAATCGATCGCTGCTTATCCCCTGACATCGAAAGCATCCAGTTTTGGCATCTATATTCTTTTTATTCTAATATCCATCAAACTCGGAGAATTATAGGTCTCCAAATAATTATTCTACTATCCTTGGACTCGAGGGTTATACTGATAATAGTAGCGGAGTAGCGGGTTATTGAGTGGCCAACATGGGCAGGTTTGTTTATACACATCTACTATGGCGGAGAACTGATGCAACACGAACCAAGAGGCTATGGTGTTTCTTGCAATTATATGGTTGCCTGGCGTAAGCCATAAAGGGGCGAAGTAAGGTACAGTATCTTGGCCCCCACGAGTTCATATACAAGGGTTAATCTATACTGATTCGGGGTAACTAACCTGCCGCAGCCTCGAGCTCTCGGGGGCCCGTCAAAATGGTAACACTTGGTCCAGGGGCAACCGCGTGCGCGGTTCTGCCTTGCCGCTGCACTTACGCGGTCTGTATAGGGCTTGCTTGCCTCTTCTCATCCAACGATGAACAGCCCCTTTGGAAGATTTCCGAGCCTGGTTAAGGGCGCAATTGAGCCTAGCTAGGGCGCAGGTTGATCAATTTCCATCCAGTCGTCCTCATGCGACGACACTGCAGCGTGGCTAGGTCACAGATGTAGCCCCCAAAAGCCACGATTGACTGCTTGGACAGTCGATTAGGATTCGACAAGCAATAATCAGCAGGCGACAACCCTACACTTGACATCCACAATCTTGCACAATATCGAACTAACACGGGGGATAGGATACGTTCTTTTAGTTGTTCCCGGAGGTGTTTCGACAGAAGATCCCTCTTGTTGGTGCATTATGAGATATTCAATCAGCGCTTCGGTTACTCTTAGGTGATTGACTTCCCGTCCGTATGGCCTCATACTCTGCGCCGTGTTGTTCACATTGACATCCACTTGGCATCTGCATCATCTGCTATTGCGCCTGGGAAGGGGTGCTGGTACACGAGCCCATCTTCTATTACCTTGGGGCCATCGTCGATGATATCATCAGGTCAGTTGTCGGTCTCCTTCTTATCATACAAGGTGGAATTTTGGCGGGGGTGTCAGTAGAGAAGAGTCGCAGGAAAGGAAGGGTAGATCGCCCTGACCGAGAATCCTGGCCAGAGAATTTGCGCCGAGAGCAGTGGGCGCGAAACGAAACTTCCGGTGACGCCAATCATCGTGGATTGAAGTCCTGTTGTTGGTGATGTGGGAGAAAAAGAGCAATAAGGGTAGCATCTTGTTAGTGGGATCTGGTGTCTGATAAGAATGGGGTGAGGGGATGTTGGGTCGATATTGTTGTTGTTTGATTGCTTGCATCTTGACGACGGTGTTGCTTCTACAAAACCGGTTGGTCGCTGTCGATTAGGAAAAGCGGGACCGGTTGGGCTCGTATATCGCGTTCCTGGTCTAGAACTGCCCTTTCTAGGATTATAGAAGATCATGAACCATAACACCTTGGTTGCAAAACATGGTGTATACCTAACGCCCAGGGCAAGGTATTACTACGATATGTGAGTACAGCTACGATGCCGATGAACTAGGGCCCCTTATAACTGCATGGAATCGTGATTTTAATACGGTATAATTTATCTGTCATGGTTAAATGGGGATCTAATCGGCGCCAATCAGACGCCCCTGGTGGGCTCCACCAGGGGCTACAAAAAGTGCTTCGATCAGCCCAAGTGGCTCGTAATGATCCTTCCCTCCTTAAAGTCAGCTCTGCCAATATAGCCTCAATTTCTCCTGTGACATTATCATAAAGCACCCTTTGCAATGGTACGGTATCGTATTAACCCTAGCCTTGCCCTCGGGGCCCTTTCGGATAGAGGGAGCGAGCTTGCCAAAACGTGTCCTACCCGTCTCATTACACTCAGGCGCCCACCCCCTTTGCGCCAACAAAGTGTCAGGCTCCTGATCCCGCGTCCATAGGGCATTAGAAGTGCAGGGGGGGTCGTTTCTATGTTGAAAAGAATTCATGGAACTACATAAGTTAGCACAAGCGTTGAAAGAGCCCCGTGACTGTTGACGCAAGATCCCCCTGACCGTCATTGTCAACGTCGCTCTCGCGGTATATCACGTAGCCGCTGTTGCCGGGGATTGTCCCATCTCCCTCTTTCAAGGCGTTGATGGTGCGAGGTCCGATGACGAGCTTCAGCTAGTCCTAGATGGTGAGCTGTCTGTAGTCGGATGCCTACAGGTATTCGTTGATAAGGAAGATGTTAAGGCGAACGAAGCAGAGCCCCATGTCGGAGGCGTAGGCGTTGAGGGCGGCAGGGTGTCTGTAGTAGCTTCTGGGTTTCCCAAAATTCATTAGTGAAACTGGCCAACCATCGATATTAAGCGCGCGTCTTACTAGCTTCTGGGTTTAGACCTAAGCCAAGCCGGATACCTAATCCAAGGGAGAGAACAATGGTCACCATGAGGGCTACAAGAAGCTTGAAGTCTCGTTTCCAACGCCAGACATCCTTTTCTTGCCATATCGTGGGCAGTCTGGCGTAGGGAACAGGATCTGCCTGTTCGGGTGTCCTCACCACCTCGTGGTAAAACACGTCAGAAAGAGAGCGGCCAGGGGCGACTTCCAAGCCCTTAGCCTCGGAAACTTTTAGGGTAGAATACACATCAGTCTGTGATTATGTCGGACTTCGGCAACCATGGGCTGATGGACGGGATGCGTTCTTTTTATCTTACTTCATGCCCCTATGTTGGGATCCCAAAGGCTAAGGAGGCCGTGTCACGAAGCGCGGGAAAAGGGGTACGAGTCACTCAGATTCAACCCCTTATTCTAGCAACGGCTTCATCTATAAGGCAGGTCTGTAGGAAAGCCATGTGAACCGCCGGTTTTTCTAGTACGTCTAAGGCTGTCCTCGTGATACAGTAAGATCGTAGCCCCAACCTGCAAGAAACTAAACAATGTCCGATGAAGGACTAGGCCCAACGACGCCACCCCCAATAAAGGGGTGATTATCACTAGGCCAAATCAGACATCCGAGGAGCTACGGGCTCCCTACTGTCATCTGTCTTCCCTAAATGTAATAGAAAAGGGGACCTGGATATATCTAATCCCTCCGAAAGGGGGGGCTAAGACATGCATGTGGGAAATGCATACAAATAGGGGGCCAGATAGAGCTGTTACCACGCACGACGTCCTGTTTTAACAACCCAAATTCCACCAATCAACCATTATCTAGGTGATAAAATTTCTTCCGTTCGAAAATTTACCGGCGTTGATAATTTAGCTCCCACATAAACTCTCGTAAGGTCGTCCGCGACGAAGGCAGCTGTTTCGAAAGGGGATGGTCTCAAAGTGTGTAGAGCCGTTAGAGACAACTCGTAGCAATAAACCATAATTCAACAGCAACTAAGACCTTGTGCCAGGTCAGTCAGGAGAAATAGGGACAGTTATGTCCTGTGCTAGACATCACTCCGTGCAAAATTGTCGAGAGGTCCGGACTTTGAGCCTAGCCTTCCAGGCCGATATCCGTGAATCTTCTGTGGTATAGGCTTAAGCTTCGTACCATCTTAAGTAACAATGAGCGCATAGGCAGCAATATGTTCGTCAGAGTCGACATGGTCATCTCAAAGGTTCTGGAGCATACTTCCTGAGCCGTACTGCGGGTTGTCAAAACCGTTACTGGAGTTCAATACAAGACTTGTTAACAGGTTTTTTTTTTATCTTCGATATGCAGGTGCATTAGTTTTTGTTGTCAAATAACCTTTGGGAGCCCGGCTTGCTGTAATGGTGGTCAAGCCTGGATCTATTGATACAGAAGCGACCAGGGGAAAGTAAGCCAGCCTACCTGCTAGCGCCACAGGTCATACAAAGTGATATAGGAGAAGACTGTGGTGAAAGGTAACCAGGGGCTGGGCTTAGGCCGATGACTAGTTATACGTATCCGCGACGGCGCTGTTAGGGCTATGTAGCTAGTGTCTAAAGAAGTCCGCCAATGTCGGTCCTCATCTAGTCTCGCAGAAAGGGTGATCGTGTGGACAGAGTAGATGCTTGAAGATCAAATAACCGTCTTGACCAAGCGGAGGCTTGAGGTAGATATGCTGGCGTCGTGAACATAGATGAAGCCGCAAGTCATGAACGGCGCATATTAACAATGCAGCAGATAGATGACGAATCAGCTCTGAGGACTGTATACCACCTCAGCCGCAAGGAGACTTTGATTTCTTGGTTTCCCGAACCGGTCCCTTGGGATGCTCATCTTCCTTGCGCATTTGCAATTACCCCTCATCTCGTTCTGTGCTACTGTGTTCGATCGGCGTACTTCGGGTGATAACCGGGGGATGGTATCCCGACTGCCGCCGCCATACGGGCCGAATTCTCGTGACTAAACCAAAATCACTCCCAAGTCCTTGGGGCAAAGGGCGGGTACGCCGAATCTGACCCAAGCCACTAACTTAAGGCCATCGTGGAGGGGGGAATGATCGCGTCTTAGCTCATTAGCTTATCTTGGCGACTGCTGTGCCTGACAAGGCACCTCGTGTGGCGTTCCCCGGTTTATCGCGACTTTATGAACGTTCAGCTTGTGGCAATTTGCTTGTCACAGCTCGTGGTACTGATGTTAAGGAGCTTCCCGTGAACTGCAGACTGAAGCGATATGAAGCGAGGTTCATCTGGGTTTGATTGTGCCGTATCCCGCTTTGAACAGCACCAGGAGAAAATCTTTGGGGGTCGGTTGGTCCAGGTTAGAATCGTGCGTCTGTGACGTGAGATCGTGCATTGAAATAATTAGGGGCCACGATGGTCGAGCGGGCATAGCAAACATTAGATAGGTTTGACCAACGACCGGCTGCCTCCGCAGCACTGAGCTAGTGCTAGGACGACTACTAAGGTGACGCCTTTGCGCGGATTAATTAGTATGGCAGATATCGTCTATACATACTCATCCCACGCGCACGTGGCCTTGCAGACCCTAAGAAAGAACGGGTAAGTAGCCTCATGCGGGCTCAACCACCAGGGGCACCACTGCTGAGTAGCGCACGCGCACGAGAGAGTCTCAGTCCCGGCCGCCTTGTCGGATCCATCCGAGCCATCTGATCCGAATCTCTCTGGGCCTGTGCCTAGATGCGCTTTAATGCTTGAACTCGTCTCACATGCGGGCGAATCACCAATGGCCTCTTAGCGAACGATTTGTAATTCCTTCGAAGGGACGCCAGAGCCTCAACGTCATTAGTAGTGTATGGTTGTAACGTGCTGCCCTTCCGTTATCTCCGCGTCCTTTACCGTTGTTGGCTCGAGGTCAGCCACACGAGTCATACAAATGGGCCCGCTAGCCCCTCAATGGCAAGTCGATCTAAGTTCCCCAACCTTTTCCCCAACTGGCTCGGATGCTTGGCATCTTGGGGTATAATGTCGACCCGGAGGGGGACTTTATTGGCTTCGGGGAAGGGAGGCAAGGGGGGAGTTTGCATCCACTCTAATGCAACATGAATGGGGAATCAAGCTTGGCTGGGCACACCTTGGTTTACATGCTTATCTCGAAGGGATAAAGCTTGGTACGGAGTATATTTCTTACCAAGGTGCACGTAGTGTAAAGGGGCAAAAGCGTTTTAAATCGCCGACAATAGCCAGCACGACAATTAATTCTTACCTGCACGTGGTGGACCGCTGCATCGGCGCGGGCAGGGTAGCATCAATCTGACAAATAGAAGCACAGCCATGTCTCCGTTCCGCGCCAACGCAAGACCCTTGACCGGAGAGGCAAGGGTTCATGATGTGATCTTCACTTCCTTGCTGAGCATGCGTGCGGAGAAATGCTCAGCGCCTCCACCGAATGATTCCGATCCCTTCGTTCCCCCGTAAAGAATATTCATGGCCCCCTGCCCCGACCTATTTAAATCATTTCCATACACCCGGAATCGCGGGTTTCCGCCTCCGCACCTGCACCTGTCGTCCCGACGTTGGCATTTGTTATAAGTTCCCTTGCGTCGCTTATCCCTGGGCTCGCTGGCTCTCTCTCTTTTACCTTTTTTTGTCTTCGGATATAGCTTCCTTTCTGTTTTAAGCCGAAGAACTTGAAGCGCTGGCTTTCTGCGAGCTGTGAAGTAACTTCAACGCCATGTCTGAGAAGGGCGATGTGGAACATGGCGTGAACGAGCCTATAAAGGTATTCGACGCCGAATATGAGCGGAGTCGACAGCTCGCTCAACTGCCGGATCCAGACATAGGCAAAACCGATGAGGAGAGGAAGGCTATTGTACGTGATATCTGCACAAACTCCGAATATTTGCGCTGTCTGACGATACTAACCCCCATTCGCAGGACAAGAAGCTGATGTGGAAGGTGGATCTTTGGATAGTGCCCTGGCTTTCTCTGCTGTGAGCTCCCCCGCACATGGTTTAGGGCAGGTCATCGGAACCACGGCTGATATATTTGCTAGCTATCTGCTATCGTTCCTGGATCGAACCAATATCGGCAATGCGCGACTCGCCCATATGGAAGAGCACCTCGGGATGGAAGGGACGGACTACAACAACACGTTGACCATCTTCTTCGTCTCATACGCGCTCGTCGAGCCGATAACCAACGCGCTACTCAAGAGATTGACGCCGCGCATCTTCTTCACCGGCATCATTATACTTTGGTAAGCAACTCCGGTCATATTTTGGTCCCGAGCTTCTTCATTACCGTGGATGGGCAGCGCTCGTTCCCACCTTCGGTGATACAAATTGTCTTGAGCCGAAACGATTGCTTACTCCATCTACGCTTAGGGGTCTAATAATGACCTTTATGGGTCTCGTGACATCATACGGGGGTCTCTTGGCCGCAAGATTCTTTCTTGGCGTTGCTGAGGCCGGCCTCTTTCCTGGTGAGTTTACGAAAGCCTACCAACCACCCTTCGCGAACTAGCTCGCTTACTTAGTAATCATAGGCGTCAACTACTACCTTTCATGCTGGTACAAGAGCTCGGAGATCGGAGTTCGGAGCGCCGTGTTCTTCTCGGCCGCGGCCCTGGCGGGTTCTTTCGGAGGTCTGCTAGCGGCGGCGATTGCGCTCATGGATGGTGTCGGCGGTAAGCCGGGATGGGCTTGGATTTTCATCATTGAGGGTATCGCCACGACGGTGGTGGGCGGCGTCTGTTGGTGGATGGTGTTCGACTGGCCCGATACGGCCACGTTCTTGACTCCCGAGGAGCGTATCCGCGTGCAGCGCCGCCTCATTCTGGACCGTCAGGGCTACTCGGCCCAGGACAACGACAAGCGTCACATGTACGAGGCCGCCAAGGACTGGAAGACCTATGGTTACATGGTTATCTACAGTGAGTCAAATCTCCCTCAGCTCGTCTGGCCCTGTACCTGATTTGCCACATTCGCCTCGTTCTTGTCTGACAGCGAGACACCACGCTTCCTGATCCCGCAAACTATTTGCTGACGTGGTGAACACC
The DNA here is from genome assembly GCA_004155055.1 of Monosporascus sp. CRB-8-3. Taxonomy (NCBI): domain Eukaryota; kingdom Fungi; phylum Ascomycota; class Sordariomycetes; order Xylariales; genus Monosporascus; species Monosporascus sp. CRB-8-3. Next base: position 29,411 of record QJNZ01000533.1, read on the forward strand.
AGTGGGATGTCTCACTCCCTTGTACGCCTTCAGTCTGTTCCTGCCCACGATCATTAACGCCATGGGTTACGTGGGCACAAGGGCTCAGCTACTCTCCGTTCCCCCTTACGCGTGCGCCGCCGTCTGCACCGTCGCCGTGGGTTTCATGGCCGACCGCACGCGCATACGGGGCTACTACAACATCGGGACCGTGCTCATCGGCATGGTCGGGTTCATCATGCTGCTGGCGACGGCGGACCCGCAGGTGCAGTACGCGGGGACGTTCCTGGGGGCCGTCGGCATCTACCCGACCATCTCCAACACGCTGTCGTGGGTGGCCAACAACACGGAGGGCGCGCTGAAGCGGGCCGTCGTGCTCGGCATGGTCGTCGGCTGGGGCAACCTCAACGGCGTCGTGTCGTCCAACATCTACATCACGAACGAGAAGCCGCGCTACTGGTCCGGCCACGGCGCCGTCCTCGGCTACCAGACCCTGTTCCTGCTCGGCGGTTCGGTGTTCATGCACTTCGCGCTCCGCGCCGAGAACGCCAAGAGGCGCTCCGGCAAGCGCGACCACATGCACGACGGCCTGACCGACGAGGAGAAGTGGATCAAGGGCGACAATCGACCTGATTTTATCTACACTCTGTAGATAGGGTGCTCTGGAGACGTCGTGTTTTGTGTCTACGAAAGTGTGTGGGATATCTCCCGGATCTCCTTACTTATGCCGATAGATATGTACTCTCTGAATAGACGGTCGCTGGTGCTGGTTGATAGAATCTGGTCCTTGTTACAAATCCGAATGGTCCCTCGCCGTCCCGGCCCGCTCTTACCCAGGCTCAAGCAGATTATACTGAGAGCTAGACTCCTCAAATGTCTATAAGACTTAGACGCTATAGTCGAGGCACTCACCCGGCGTTAGCTCCGTCACCGCCTAGCTGGGATCGAGCACTGTTCGATCTTCGGTTATCGTATACTATTTGGGAGCTTCACTTGGAATGGGTAACGGTATTTTTATCGCACCTTTACGCATTGACGAAGAAGGTCCCCGCCCCTTTCCCGCGTGATCTTAAGTTGCGCGTATCTGTAGCGAGGATTGATGATAAGGCACAATATGTTAGAACGGGGGTTGGAATAGGGGTAAGGCGACCCACACCTCATCATACATATACGGTGTGTAGATCCCCAACCCTTCAGGCCGGTCACCTCGTACGAAACCTAACGGACATTAAACCCATCTTTGACACGTTACTCGATAGAAACATGACAGAATCGGAAACATGTATATTCAATCCGACGCCGGTATAATACCAACAGCGGCTCGTCTTTGAGTATGGAATCGGTTTCTCCACCCCTCCCTTTGGGTAGATTCCGGAGCTTCTAACCGTCGGCCGAGGATGGTAGAAGAGCTCGGATTATCACAACGGGAACAGCCCAATCTGCTACAGATCAGGGGTTTCAATCGTCGCCCACAATACGTCCGCTTCCGCTGATAGACGTCGACCACTATTGGTCGCCTATCTAGCGACAGCAATCCCGGATGTGTCGGAGTACGGCAGCAAACTGGCTCGAGGCCGCCGCAGATCAGCAGCGGGGGCTCGGGATCACGTAGAGAGTTGGTGTAGGTTCGTCGCCCAGCACTAAGTTCTTCCGAGGAATAGGGACAAGGTCGGACTCGGGACCCGCAGGTCGCCAGTGGAATACGGGTGAGAGTATCATTGGCAGACGGTGTCCTTCGAACATTCCGCCCCGTGATCTCAGCTCGGCGCCGATAGCGTCCCGACGTCGCTACGATGGGACATTGATAGCTCAAAAGCCGGCATAAGAAGCCACCCTCACCAGCGAAGAAGACATAGTATGCCCGGGCAAACTTTATGAGAGGGGTTGTATACCCCTTAGCTTCCTCACGAAGTGACCAGACTGAAGCCTTGGGGAGTACACAACGATATGCACACAGAGGCGTGGACCGTCTACTGACAGCCATTCTAACCCCTATGCCAACAGATTCGAGCCATTCCAATCCTATTTCGCATTTCAGCGCTGGGTATGCAGAGCGTGATCCGATATCCTAATCCCAACCAATGGCCTCAGGATGACTGATGTGGTGCGGGTCCGACGTCCTTGAAGAGGGGGGGGGGGGGGT
>QJNZ01000533.1:31542-66198 GCA_004155055.1 Monosporascus sp. CRB-8-3
CTGTAAATCACACCTTATAACTTTCTTCTCGCGTTTTGGCCCAAGAATATTCGGCGTCCCGGCCCCGGGTTTTGAAGGTCTTGACACAGCGTCCAGAGTGAATACCGCTCGTGATACACGATCTTCTGATCAAGGGGCTGTATCTCCGCTTAATATCAGATTTGGGCTGGGCGGACTTGCGTCGTATGTTCAGAACCGGCCAAAGACACTGCTAGGGATTTGCTCTCTTCCTACCGGGCGCCACTTTCGAATTCCGAAGACCTTAAGTAGCCTCTCAGGCACGTAAGTCTATTGAATACGTGATCCCCCGAAGTGACAAGCTTTCACGTATGCCAACGAGCAGATTCTAGTAGCCAGGCGGTAGTCTTAATGAATCGTTTTTCATTTAACGTGTGCGGCATCTCTCATCGTAATGCTCTCTATCAAGACCGTCAAATACTTCTTTTTACCGCCAACGCCAGATGTCCAGTCTACATAATCCCTTGCGTGTTTGTCTCGCCTTTGTCTAGGTAGCCGGACTACAGATACGGATACAGGTACGGATACATCTACGCCAACGTCTTGGCATCGCCCTCCTTGAGCTTCCCGGCGCCGACGAGGCGCTTGACCTCATCGCTCCAGGCGGCCTTTATCTCGTCGGCGACCTTGAGGCCGTTGAGCTTGCCGGCGAGGGCGGCCATCTCGTCGGCATCGATCTTCCCCTGGACGAGCTCGACATCAGACAGGACGGCGTCGATCTGGGCGGCGGAGGCGTCGGTGCCGGGGGCCGCGAAGTAGTTGGCGTCCTTGACGGAGCCCTTGAGCACGCGCTTGTTCTTCTTGACGGCGTTCTTGGCGGCCTCCTTGGCCTTCTTCTGGGCCTCGCGGTCGGCCTTGGCCTTCTCCTCGGCCTCCTTGGCGGCCTGCTCCTCGGCCTCCTTCTTCAGGCGCGCCTCCTCCTTAGCCTTGCGCTCGGCCTCCTCGCGCTCGAACTTCTTCTTGTTCTTGGCGGCGTTGGCCTGCTGGCGGAAGCGCTTGATGCGCTCGTCGCCGGCGCTCGCGTCGTCGAGCATCTTGCGCAGGCGGGCGTTGTCCTCGGCCTTCTTCTTCTTGCGGGCGTTGGCGTTCTTGCGTTCCATGTGGCGCTTCTGGTCGCGGTTCTCGTTGTCGTCGGGCACGTCCTCGTCCAGGTACTCGAAGGACCGCCACGAGTCGAAGTTGTACCAGAAGTTGTAGAAGGCCTCGACCTCCTCCTTGGTCGAGTTCTCGTCGCCGAACTGGGGCACCGGCTGCTGCTTGCTGAACCGCGACTCGGCCTTGAACACGCGGCCCCAGAGCTTGTAGAAGTTGCCCTTCTGGAGCTCCTTCTTGGTCGGCGGGTCCACGTCCGCCTTCTCGTCCACCGAGTCGAACTGCCGCCGCTTGACGGGGTCGAGCAGCACCTCGGTCGCCTTCTGGATGCACTTGAAGAAGTTATCGTCCTCGACGCCTCCCTGGGCCGCCTTCTTATCGGGGTGGTGCTTCAGGACCTTCTTGCGGTGGGCGCGCTTGATCTGGTCTTCGGTGGCCCTCCATCTGTACTTGGACAGACCCAGAACCTGGTAATGATCTTGCGACTGTAATCGACCGAATTAGTGAGCCGGCCCATAAGACGCAACACCTAGGCACGCGGGGTAATCTTCGTTTGCGTTCCTTACCTTCCAGTCCTTAGCCTCACGCTGCAGCATCAGAGGATCCTCCGGCTCGCTGACATCGCTATCGTCGTCCTTCTCGATCTTCTTGGCGCTCTCCTGGGCCTGGATGCGGTCATCCTCGGAGAAGGTGCGCTTATGCCTGGCACGGCGGGCGTGGGCGAGGAAGTGAGGTCCCACAGGTTCGATGGTGCGCTGGGTCGAGGCAGTGATGGAGCCGATTGCGTTGAAATCCTTCTCGGCCGACCAGCCCTCGGGGAGGGTGGGAAGCGGCCGAGTTACTACCGTCGCCGAAGCCATTTTCGTGGTCGGTGAAGTTGCCAAATGCTACTACTGCATCCGAAAAGGTTCGTCGAGGATGAGAGAATGAGTGGAAGTAACGTGGGGCAGTCGACGAGGTTTTGGGGTTTATTTTTTCTTTCTTTTTTTTTGTTTCTGGATCTTCGAGCCAAAAAATGGCAGGGGTCAGTGAAGGAAGGTGGAGCTAGCACTTAAGTTACGTTACGGTACGTAGCGAATCAGCCACAGCGCCACAATGAAGTATAAAGTATAAAGTACAAGCCACGTTTTTTTCCGACTCCCAACTTTCATGTGCAAGAGCCTCGACTTTTCCATCGTGACTTCTTAATGATTCCATTCTCGGGTTACTCAGTACCTATGCATAGAACTACTCCTTAGGTTCAATCCAAGCGCCATTACTTCCTATAAACCTACAATTCCGTCCTATATACCCTATACCCACCGACCCAGCAATGGCCGCCATCCCAGCATACAGACACCTGCTGCGCTCGGCACGCAAAGCCTTCCAAGGTACCTACCAGCGCTTGCACCTGCAACTGAACCTCTTTCCTCCCCCCTTCAGCAGCCAACTACATGCTAACTAGCACGAAACTAAACAGGTGACGACAGAGTCCTAACGGCCGCGCGGGCGGCGATCCGCGACAACTTCCGGGCGAAGGCTTCACTGGCGCCCGGCGACCCGGAGACGGCGGGTGCCATCAAGCACGCCGAGGAGGTCGCTGTGCTGCTGCGGCAGAACGTGGTGCAGGGGCGCAGGGAGGGTGATCTGTACAGTATGTGTCGTCTCTGTCCATGAATTTCGCGCACGTGGCTCGCGCGGCCGAATGTGTCGATTCCGTTGTTACGTGGTTATAGATGGTGCGCAGCCGGGATTGACTGTGTTACTCGATGCTGACGGGTGGGTTGACGAACAGAGTTACGGATACACGAGGAAACGGAGCGCGGCGACAACGACACGATCAAGATGCCCAACGGGAACAACGTCAAGATCGACGGCAAGACGTGCTGCTCATAGTCGACGATGGATGATACGACGGAACGATGTCAAGACGTAGTGAGCCGGTGGATGGGATGCCCGGCCCCTAATGGGGACCTGTATTATATTATACCGCGAACGATGATACCCTGTGTACCAATAAAAAAGAGCATGACCATAGACTCCTCTCTCCTTAGCGGCAAACGCAGACGTTTTATGATATTCCCTGGATAGCCGGAAACCGTTGTGCAACCCTCCCTCTGAACGCCGTTGATGCAGTAAATGTGAAAACATGCAAAGCCCCTCTTAATCGCCCGCCAAACTAGCGTAGTTGACATCGCCCGCGCCCGGAGGAGGCGCGATAGCAGGCACGCTCTCGACATGCCCCTCTTGCGGCGCACCCTCCTGGCCCGGTGCTCCCTCAATGGCCCTCCTACCACCCTGCTGCTGCTGAGCGCGCCTCTGGTCCGCAAACGCCGACCGGCCGTCGCGACCCATGGCGGCCCTCTCCTCCTTGTTCATGGTGCCGACAGCGCGGGGCTGGGACCAGCGGACGCGGAGGGGGCAGCCGGCGATGACGGCGCGCCCCTTGCAGGCGGCGGCGGCGCGCTCGGCCGCCTCGCGCGTCTCGTAATTGACGAAGGCGCAGTGCGACATGTGGCTGCAGACGAGGCTCTTGATCTTGCCGTGCTCCTTGAAGAAGTCGCGGATCCGGTACTCGGGCAGGTCGTCCTCCACCCCCGTCACGAACAGGCTCGTGATCGACCGGTCCGCCGGCGGCTCGTAGTCCTTGGGGCCCGGCGGCAGCTGCGCCGCGCTCGGGAATGGTCGCCCGCCGCCCCTGCCGCCGCTACCGCCCGGTCGAGCGCCCGCCGCCGCCGCCGCGCGCGAGTCGCGAGTCCGTATCGGTCCGGGACCCCCCACACCAGCTCCCACCGCTGGGTTTCCTCCCGTAGTGCTCCCGCTTCCGCTACCCTCGGCGCTCCCGTCCTCAATCGCGCGTCCCTTCCTGAAGTACGGCTTGCTGGTGGCCAGCCTCCGGAGCAGCTCGCGCGCCTTCTCGTCGGTCTTCTCGTACTCCTCGGTGCCGCCGCGGCCCTCCTCGATGGCGCGCTCGTTGTTCTGGGCAAAGTACTCGCGGTTGATCTCGCTCGAGGGGCCAGGCGCCACCATCTTGAGGGCGGCGTCGCGGATGGTGATGGGCAGGCCGAACGACAGGTCCAGCATGCACGTCTGGCAGCAGTTCTTGAGGCGCGCGCACGTGAGGCAGATGTTGGTGCGCTTCTTCCGCCCGTGTGCCCGGTCCGCCGCCCAGCTGAACACCGTGAACGGCCGCGTGCATACCTTGCACTCCGCCCCGTAGTCCTCCTTCAGCATCTTCACGTATGGGTTTGCGGGCAGGCAGCTCTCGCACACCGATGGGAAGTCGGTCGATTCCCAGCCCGACCGGTTGAGGTCTTGTTTTATCTGCGGCGGCATCGTGGTGGCTTCTCTGTGGTAGGTCTGTCTCGTCGCGGATTGAAGAGGTACGACGATGACGTGGATGTAGGGAAAAAGGATTGATTGAGTGATGGATGGGATGGCCGTGGAGCTGGCGAAATTTGGGGAATTAGCCGGATTAAGCTCTCGATAATCAGATAAATATTTGTGGCGGTGCATGGCTTGATAAGCGGCGGGTCTAGCCTTGATAATCCGATTCTATAATATTCGCGGGGCTTTGTATCTAACCCGGTATATAACATGAGTGACCCAATTCATGAACCTGTTGAATTGAAACGCGGATGCATAAGTTGGGCATGGTCTTAGATCTTTCCAGGCTTCTAAATCGCATAATGTATGAGGTATGAGGAAATCTACTGAACAATGTCCCGCTTACATAATTTACGCGCAATAAGTAATATGATCCCCGATGACTCTTCCAAGGATGCTCGACGCTGAAGCCTCGCCCCATTTGCTTTGGACTTGCCCACCGTCGCTGGCTTTCTCATCTGACTAGGCAGATAGTTGGCGGAATAATCGCAAATTAAGCTTCTATCACCGCACATAATGCGATGCGTTCCGGGTTCCTGATACTAGAAGCGGCATCGCCCGGCGGTCTGAACCCAATGCGAAATTAAACGTCTTCCAATCACCTCGACGGTTTGCAGAGGCGATTCACTCGAATCCTCCGTAGACAAACGTAGCCGATGAACTTCTATCGTAAACATGTCAGTTTATTTCGAAGAGGATATGTACAGCTACAAACACAGAGACGCAAAGTCGACCGCTGAAGACACTTAAAAATACACGTATTACTAAAATGCCGAACCCGCCAAAACGGCATTCCCCAAAACTCCCTTTACTGCTTCTGCGAGATCATCATCTCCTCGTTGTCGGCGATGGGGGCGGGGCGGTTGGAGCTCTTGTTGAGCTCGTTCTCGCCGTGGACGTTGACGGTGCCCGTGGCGTCGATATGGTAGTCGCTGTTCTGGCTGATCTCATACTCCTCCTTGTCGATGTGGCGGAAGGTGAAGTAGAAGACGACGGTGAGGATGCCGCCGGCAATTGCGCAGCCGCCAAAGTCCCACGTCAGGTGCGGGTCCGTGATGACGGACGAGCACGCGAGCCCGATGAGGTAGGCCACGGCCGTGTTGAAGAGGTTGATAGCCGACACCAGCCCGCGCATGTTGACCGGCGCCCGGGAGTACGCGATGCCGTACGCAGGCACGTTGACGAACAGCTCCGAGATACCGCCGAGCGCGTAGGGGATCGCCATCCACCAGATGCTGATGGGCGCCACGCCGGTGCCGATCTTGCAATCGCTCGAACCGTACTCGCCGCAGGGCGACTCATTGTAGGCGTAGTAGTTGAGGATCGTATAACCAACGCCGCCGAGCGTGGACATCATCAGGCCCGTTGTGATACGCGCAATAGGCCCGTAATGGACTCCCACCTTTCGGAGCATCGGGTAGAGGCCATAGTTCAGGATGGGAGCCATGCAGATGATACTAAGCGAGTTAAAGTTCTGGATGACGTCGTTGGGGACGCCGTTGGTCTCCAGCATAGTCGACAGGAAGTTCGCTGCGGAACCAATACCATTGTCGTTGAGGTACTGGATCGGGAAGAAGCAGAAGATACCGGTGGCTTGGAAAGTTCGTCGCACGTCGTCCACGAACTGATCGTTCCAGTGTGTCTTGATGTTCAGCCCAGCGGCAGCGATGTTAGACGGCTTGGCGAGATCCCAGAACCCGTGGCGACCGACCTTCTTGATACCGCCGCGCCGGAAGCAAATAGCCAAGACCTTGAAAACGTTGCCAAGGTCACTTCCTCCGGGAGGGTGGAGAATCAGGCGTTTGTGGAGGAACCAGAGCAAGAGTGGCAGGGGGAGGTAGAGGAGGAGCGGGATCAGGAAGGATAACCACCAGCCGACATATTTCTCGGTGTAAGATGTGGCTACGCCCATGAAACCACCGATGTTAATGAGAAGATAGAACCAAAGCATGACTCTCTCGGTGGTAGATTCGGGGTCTTGTATAACCCGCTCACCGTTCGACATAGTAATGACTTTAGGGACCGTCTCTGACATCTGGTCGAGGAGCAACGGCGAAACGTTGGGCTTGAACATAGCTGCATAGTCAAGTTAGGCAAGGGTAACTGATAAACCGGAAAACAGGGGTTCATCTTACCAGCTCCAATTGATAAGAGGTAGACGGATAAGAAATAGGGTGCCTTGGCAGTTCTGTTGGCAAGGAGCTTCGGGGCGCCGGCAGCGACCATCAGCACGTGAGCAACACCGAAGACTCCAACACCCCAGCAAATTAACCTGAAGCGACCAGTCTTCGCATCGGCGAGCCAACCGAAGAGGAGCGGAAGAGCGTATGCGAGAAGACTGAAAGACTGCGTAACGGCGTTGGCAGTCACCGTTCCCAGGCCGAGAGCGCCGGGCGTCTGCTGATCCCCCCGAGGAGGGGCACCATAGCCATTTCCACCTTCGGGCACTGTAGCGCGACTAAGGTTAGCAAAATCCATCCCAAAAAAAACGGGGGGAGGACGGGGATACACACGAGGGCGGTTGACATAGTTGCCAATCAAGGGCTGGACGCCGTAATAACTTGCTCTTTCACACAGTTCAACTATACAAATGAGGTAGGCAACAATGGGGATATTCCCGGGAACCCGGCGGAGAGTCTTTAGCTCGTCCTCCGTCGGTTTACCCTCGTAGTCGCCCTCCAAGATCGAAGGGTCGAGATACGGCGCATGGCGATCGCCGGGAGGAGTGTGGGCCATCTTCTCCTCGACAGAGGCGCCGCGCTCCAAAGCCTTTTCGTCCGCTGATTCCACATGTTAGTTCGCGAGGCGCTTCAGGTCCGGGTCGACGTGGTGACATACCCATTTTCGGTTTCTAGGCGCTATACGTCGCGACTTGAGGCACAGCTGAGAAGAGACAACCACGAGGGAAGGTTGGGAGGGGAGACCAAGCTGGGATTGCGTCCAATTTTATGCACGATCCAAGGGAATGATAGACCCAGGATGTGGCGGCGGGTTTATTGGCACCTTCGGTAGGGTGGGACAAGCCCATTCCGATAACACTTTCTCCGATACGGGATTTTGTTACGAGCAGCTTCCATGTCGCAATAGCAGACTAGAAGAAAAAAGGAATCCACGGCGCTGGGTACACCGTACCCTTGCAGGTTGGCATCCGCAGATAGCGCAAGTGGAGGGGCGGCTGCTCAGCGTCGGTGTTTTCCATTAATAATGATAATGTTGGTGGGAATGACTCGGGTATGTCTTCGGACTCTGGAGTTTTAAGTGGGGAAACTCTCACAGCGCCGCACTGCTCGCGTGATGGGCCGAATGATAGGCGCGTCTCTCGGGCCAATGACAGCGATATGCGAAACGAGATATCACTACCCTATCTGAGCTGATCCTATATATACGGTTGTAGGACGGGACCCTTTGCTCGATTAGGAAGGCCGTCCCAAAACTCTCATTCCATCCTGGATGATAACTGGATGATGGAGATATGAAGCAAGGGCTTGCTAACGTTAGGGCTTTCTGTCGCTTCGAATTAAAATAAGGGGTCGAGGTCATGCTCCGGGTGGTGATGGTGGTCGTAGGCAAAAAGGCGAGGAGACTCATCGAGACACGAAGGAGAGTCAAGCCTCTTTTAGGAACCTGGCAGTCTGGTAGCTGAAGGGAAGTGAACATGTATCATGCAGTAGTCTGGCCAAGATTCAAAGAGAAGCTTGGTCGAAGAAATGACGGAATACGCTAAGAATTTCTGGCATGTTGTCCGTCGTTGGCTTCCGTTGAAAAATCAGGTACCTCGGTATGTTTAGTTGAGACCCCAGTATTGTCAAGCTTTGCCAAGTTTGATCAAGCTTCTGCCAAGACTAGCCAAGTTCAGCATGGCGTCCGGCAGGGGCTGACCCCTGAGGGCCACTAAGAGTGCGCCTTTTCCAATTCTTCCACAAGCAGTTTGGTGACTTAAAAGTAATACTCCGAGTAATCGCCGTCTCTTGGAGCTAACAGTCGCCTACTCATGCTATCCGACGTCGCGGATGTCGTATTGGTCAGAGCGTTCTGGGCATAGCGATAAGAGCAATTGGCATTATCTGGGCTCGTAACATGGAATTAGGGAAATGCGTCATAATTATTAGCCTAACGTTGGTGGCTTGCATCAAACGTCGCTTGCAGCGGCTCGATAGCGGGGAAGGCTGGGGATACGTCAGTAGGTTATTCAGCCTAGACAAAAACTGGCATGGGTTCTCTCCATCATACGTATCTCGGCTTCTCTAATCCCGGGCCCGTACTCATACAGCGCTAGGTCATCAAAGGTGAAGAAGTGCCTGAATATGAGAAGCGCGTCAATTGTTGTACTCAAAGTTTCAATGTGTGTATTTCGGCGCGGCCAGCGTCACCGTTACCCTCGTATGCCGCTGTGAAAGCAAACGGTGTGTGGGATGCCCCCAGATAACGAGGCTACTCTTGAGAGGAAGGTTGCCAGATGCGACAAAACCGGGAGAACACGCCTAGGAGCCGCCGAAGTCCAGTGACCAGGACCGCGGGCGCGCAGGTGCTGGGGTGATAAGACGACCCCACCGATTTAACCATAAGCGACATTCGTCGCGTCGCTGGGTATTCGGTGAAACGAGCCGTTGGGCGTGGAACGAGTTTGCCTGTTACCGTCACATGGCCTGACCAGCCTCGACAGATAAGAATTGGAATATTATACGGCGCATCGACTCCCGGACTCCTGGATCGAACACGCCGCGTTCATTCAGTGAGTCGCGGGTTACGCTTTCATCCCAGAGGGGACTAATAGCTGTCTAGAGTGTCTCCATACCTATGATGGAGGGAAGGCTGCTGTGATATGGAAAGACCCAGAGAGGAGGAGGCATTGGGGAAGCAGGGGGGTAGCCGGAGGGTATCTGTTTTAAGTTCTTCTAGAGCTATAAATCTATGGAAGTCGGTCTGGCCAGACACGCTTCCAGCCCAGTAGACTGTGAGCCAAACCTCTCTGAACCTTACTTGGAGCTAATTTTATGGGCCAGACGCATGTGTCTGCGAGCACGTGGTTGGATCGTGTGTGCGAACGAATTATGTCGCCATATATAGTCGCATTACAGGAAGTCCTGAAGGTCAGAGATCAGTTACCATGAGACTTCTCCCACTACAACATCAATCCACATTATTATCCATCAAAGCCGCCACATAATACCTGCCTCAAACAATAGGCGACGATGGGGTCACTGTGGGTTGTGTCGAGTGGGACGTCGACTGGCCCACGTTGACATCAAGGGCGTCACAGGGGTATGGAACAGGAAACAGAAAGAAATGTCCGGGGGTCGTCGCGGAAGTCGGTCCAAGCCATCGTGGACGTCAAGCTTACAATACTCCTGATAGGGATAACGCAATTATGTACGTCCCTCGAAGCGTTGGCTTGACGGGTGTCATCCTAATGGGTAGGTGGCATATTGTCCCTGACGCCATATGTAGTGTACGAATATCGGGCCTGGCATCGCAGCATGAATTGAGTTGCAATATGCACGGAGGTTTTGTGCATGTAACCGTGTGTTTATTAGCCGAGATATACGAAAAGGGGCGTGCTTCTGATCCTGCGACCAGCTGCCCCGTGAACGATATAAGGAAATCTATCGAAGTTATTGAAGTCGTAATCATACATAAGCTGAACTTGATATATGCTCCAATCCGTTTACTCCTCCTCGGGAACGATGCCCATCTTCCCCGCAATCACCTTCGCCAGCGTCTTAAAGGTAAGAGTAGGAGCCAGCAGCTTCTGGAACGGATAGTCGAGGCCGAACTCCTTGAAGAGCCACGTCCTCATCTCGGCGCCGATCATGCTATCCAGGCCGTAGCTCGCCAGCGAGGGGCCGTCGAGCTCGAAGCCCTCGACGGGGATCATCAGGATGCCCGACATGCGCTTGACGACGTGCATGGCGATGACCTCCATGGCGCCCTCGGGCGTCTCGGCCGCCTTCACGGCCGCGGCGAAGCTCTCATCGCCTTTGCCGCCGACTCCGCTGCCGGTGTGCGTCTCCAGTGATTTCCGGATGTGTGACAGGCGCGCATCGTTGTACCAGTACAGGTCGACATTGTTGGCTCCGGCCCTGTTGATGGAGCGCGCCAGCTCCCTGGGGTCTACGCCCATGACAATCTGTGCCTCCGTTGCCTTCTCGATGCCAGCGAGCGACCCTGGTCCGCCCGCCCCGGAGACCGCCGCCGGGCGGGGCGTAGACATGGCGACCTCGAAGCCGCGGAGCATCTCCTGCTCGTCGATGCCGTAAAGACCCTTGCGTAGGAGCGACGCTTCGATGCCGTCGTTCTCTGCGACGACGCCGACGTCCAGGACCATGGGGAGGGCGAGCGACGTCGCAGCGAGGCCCCGGATGTTGCGGTGGAACGCCAGCGAGTCGAGGAAGCTGTTGCCGGCGCTGTAGTTGCTCTGGCCCGTGTTGCCGAGGACCGCCGAGATGGAGCTCGTCATGACAAAGAAGTCGAGTTCTGCGTCGCCCAGGGCCTTGTGCAGGCTGAGGGCGCCTTTGGCCTTGGGGGTGACGGCGGCCATAAACGAAGCGTAGTCCATCTGCTCGAGGATGCCGTCCTGATGTGAATTACTCGTCAGCACTGCCAATCGATTACCTATTTAGTCAAATAGGACGTACCTTGAGAACCATAGCCGCGTGCACGACTCCGCGAATCGGGCGTTCCTTGTTCACTTCGTCGACAATTCGGCGTACCGCTTCCTCATCCGACGCGTCGGCGCGGAATACCTTCGCCGAAGCCCCCTTGTCTGTGATTTCCGCGACTACTCGGGCGGCCTCTGGCTTGTCGGCACCTGAGCGGGAGAGGAACACGAAGTGCCTGGCCCCGCGTTCGATCATCCACTTTGTGAGACTCCGGCCGAGACCGCCTAGGCAGCCAACCAGCAGGTACGAGGAGTCTGGCGAGAGGGAGAGACTTGGTGTCTCCGGTAGCATCTGGAATTATGTTAGCGTCCGAGAACCAACTATATGAAGATGACTTGGGGTGCGGCGAATATCTTACCTTGACCTGACTTTCCTCATAACGGAGGCTAACAACAGTGGTTTCGGCATCCTGATCTCCGTTATCCACTTTGACGGCTCTGAGCTCCGAAGCGTCGACAATCTTGGCTAAATCGCTTGCGCTTAGAAGCTCTGGGTAACGCTCTACCAGGTCGAGAGATGTCTTCAATAGAGATGAAGCAGACTCCGAGGCGGCGTGCAGGGTATTGGTAATAACGGGGATGAAGCTCGCCCCACGTGAGAACGGCAGACCGTCGGGTCCCTCCTTCATGGAACCGTCCCTCGTGACAAGTAGGAAACGGCCCAGCGCAGGGATGTTCCTCCAGACTTCCTGGCTGAGCGGGGAGAACTCATGGGCGATTATAGTCAAGGGCGAAGAAGACGGCAAACCATCGACAGCCGCAATGATGCTATCAAGGTCGCTTGACAATAGCACCTTGTTGGCGTCCACGCCGGACGTAGACATGATCTGCTCCCGATCTTGCTCCGTGTTGACAACTAGGGTAAGGTCCCAGCCAAGCGCGTGAGCCAATAAGACTGTCATGTTCATGACCGGCTTCGGACCAGGAAGAGAAAAGATTCGAGAACCCGCGCCCATCTTGCCGCCGGCAGCATAGGCACCGGCTATAGTGTTGAGAGGGCTTAGCGCTGCGATGAGGGAGGTAGGTGATTGCCACTGGAGCTCTCTATTAGCCACAGCGTATGCGGGTGTGCGCACAATAGTGTTAAGTCCACCATTGGTGAACGCAACCACACGCTTTCCGACAACAGACTGATCGCGCGATGAGCCCGCCTGAGCAACTGTCCCGGAAACAATCATCTGGGACCCGGAAGTAAGTAGATACTCCGAGGCTTCGACCTGAACCTCGATTTCGTCTGCGGCAAGCACTGCCTGGTGGGAGGTTGGCTGGAATACGACTCCATCCTCATGGGCCACGACTCTAAGGGGCTGGTGCTTCGGTAATGGCTTCAACTCCACATCGGAGGCCTGCAGCGTGTTGCACCACCTCTGGTTCAGTTCGGTGTGAGGGTAGACCCTGGGAATATAAACGGCACCATCGTGGAGCCAGAACTCCGTGTCGCGCCCCGAGTCTTTCGTCTCGGCAGAACCCAGTTTCGTGATGATTGTTTGAGCTAGACTCTGCGCCTTCTCGTCCGGGCTGAAGTCCAAGAGGGCGACCCTCGAGGCTGCTTGCTCCGACCGCACGGCGCGCAGGAAGCCCTCCGCCAGTCCGCCGCTAACAGCAGACTGGCCCGCCTTAACGCCCTTCGTCAGCCATAGCGTAGGGGAGCCGGAGCCGAGGACGGCTTTCAAGGTTTGGAATTCCTTTTGGTTGAGGGAAGACAATAACACGCCGGTGGTGTCGTCGACGACAACATGGGCGTCTTCGCTGGCGTCATACTCTGCAATTGCCTTCTCACGGACGACACTGCCGGTGCTCGACAAGATACCAGCGACGCCGGAAGAAGATGGGGTGGCGGTCAGCACAGTAATGCTACCAAAGTCGCCGTTGTCCTTGGTTGCATCGGAACTAGGCAATGCAAATTGATTTCCAATCTTCAAGGCGGACTCAGGCAGCTTCGCGAAGTCCTGGGGAGAACCAAGTAGCCAGCCATCTTTTTGTAAAAGAGGCAGAAGCATATCGGATGAGAGATCAGCTTTCGAGTTTTGAGCACCCGAGAAGTCTACCAAGACGAGGTCTTGCTGACCCTCCTCGAGCCCCTCTTGCCAAGCCTCAGGGGACTGCGGTAACGCCTTGGCGCTCACCCGCGCTAGGACATCTTCGGAGAGGTTCATCTCTTGCTCCCCAGAAAATGCGACCGTAACGGCACAGTTGTCAGGAATAAGACTGGGAATCCTTTCTACGGCATCTGAAGATGGAACTCCCAAGACCAACGCGTTCTTGACGGGCTTCTGGTGATGGATAAGTTCGACCATCCTGTCGACGGACAGAACCTGCGCCGTCGAAGCCGCGTTCTGAGCGGACAGGGAGGCGACATCCTGCTTCCAGGTCGCAACGGAGAACGTCTCCGCTGGGCCTGATGACCGGCTCTCGGCGGGCAAGGCCGCCTCGTACGAGACGCAGATCAGGCTCTTGATGTTCATGAGGAGCTTGCCGCTTGGGCCCATGAGACGGGTGTGAGTGTTGAATTTCCGCCCGTCGAATCCGTCAGTCCACGCGACGGCACGACCAGTCGAGTCGATATCGTCTCCCGGGAAGAACAAGGAAACTTCCTCAATGGCCGTCGGAACAACACCCCACGGCATCTCCTTGTGCTTTCCTGCATGGATCGAGATGATGATGAGCTGGAGGCAAGCATCGATGGTAGTAGGATGGATCATGTAGCGCGACTCGCCCTCTACCACACCGGACTTATCCACGACCGACACGTCGCCGGAGGCGTGGTGAAAGTCGTCAGTGCGAGCCTCCTGTAGCTGCTGGAATGTGTTCGTGTAGTTGAATCCGACCCTGTGGAAGGCGTCATACCAGGTCTTGCCAGACGCGCGCCGGGAGAGCGCAGACTCGTCCACTGGGTGGCTGCCCTTCACGACGGGCTTGCCGCGAGCGGTGATCCTACCCTCACAGTGCGAAGACCACTTGCCCTCTGCGAGTGATTCTATGGTGAAGGTATGCCATCCTGACTCGCCGATTGGCCGTAGTGTAGCTATGATCTCGACCTCGTCGTTATCAGGAACCACAAGAGCTGTCTTGATGTCGACATCGCGGAGAGTGGTGCCCTCAAATGCCAAACCCTCAGTCTCGTGCACCTGGCGCAGCGCCTCGATGGCAATGGACAGATATCCAGCAGCCGGGAAGATAGCTGTGCCTCCAAGCTACACACCTCATCGTCAGTATTTCGATTTTTTTCAACGGGTCGCTCGCGGACTTACACTGTGGTCTTTCAGCCATGGAAGATCCCGATGCCTAAGGATATTGCGCCAGATCTTAGCTCCATCCGAGAGCCCCGACACTCGGCTACCTAGAACATCATGACGCGGGTAGGCTCGGTTGCGCTGTTCCGCGCTACCTCGCGGCTCGGCCCAGTACGTCTTATCGTAGTTCCACTGGTACGGCGGCAGATCAACCAGCAAGTACTGGGTCTTTGACTTGCGGTTCTTGCTGGCTTCCAGCTTTTCGTCCCAGTTAACCTCCTCTAAATCGACGGGTAGGCCGGCATTGAAAAGGGAGCCGGCCACACACAGGAGCTGGTCGGCGTCGTTCTTTTTCCGGACCAGGGATGGGATGTAGCTCAGCTTATCGAACTTGTTGGCAATGCATATCTGCTTGAAGGGTCCAGAAAGAGCGGAATGGGGTCCGATCTCAATCATACAGCTTACGTTGCTGAAGTCTTCGTCGGACCCCATACGCTCGACGGCCGTGTTGAAAAGAACCCTTTGCCTGAGATTTGCGCTCCAGTAGCTAGTCGGCAGGGTGTCCTCCATGATCGGCTCGCCTGTCACCGACGAGATCATCCGAGACCTTGTCTTGCGCCACAGAAAGTCGTCCTCTGTAAGCGTGCTGAGGGCTCGAGGCAAGATGATGTCATACGTGTCGCCGACAGGTGCCATGTGCGGAGAGTGGTACGCTTTGCCGGTCTTGAGCTCTCGAGCGAATACGCCCTTTGCGCTCAGTTCCTCTCGCAGCTGGGAGATGCATTCCGTCTTGCCACTTAGGGTAACGCTGCTGGGTGAATTCTCGCAAGCGACGCAGACGTCCTCCAGATTGCTGCTTAGGAACTGTTGCACTTCTTCTGCTCCAAGCCCGACAGCAAGCATGGAGCCGCCGGTGGACGCTTCCTTCACGGCTCGACCACGACAGAAGGCTGCGATCATGGCCTCTGGACCGCTAATCAGACCAGCTGCGTATGCAGCTCCAATCTCACCGGAAGAGTGACCTATGCTCACCGCCGGAGTGATGTCCCATTGGGAGAAGAGGTCAACGAGGGCAATCTGGATTGCGGTGCATAAGGGCTGAGTGACCTCGGCATCATTGATCCTGCTTGCGGCCGCCCCGGTGTCGTCCAGCAGCAGATCAGCAATTCTGAACGACGGCTTCGGAGTGACCCTGTGCATAACCAAGTCGAGTCTCTCGATCGTCTCCCTAAAGATCGGAAACTCCATGAAGGCGATCTTACCCATGCCGACCCATTGGGCCTACGGTTATACCGTTAATAGAAGGACTCATGGTAAGAAAGGATGTGAAACCTACGCCTTGACCCGTAAAGAGGAAGCCGAGCTTGCCCTTTGTCTTTGGAACCACCCCGCTCGGCATCGAGGCAGGGTTGAAACATTCGGCTTCTTGTCCCTCACGCATAATAGTGAATGCTCTGTGCGCGAATTTGGTACGGTGCAAATTGAGAGTATGCGCCAGGTCGGCGGCATAGTACTTCGCCGCTACATCTCCGATCGCCTTGATATTGCGGGACAGGGTTGCCTTGTCATGCGCCGAGAAGCATAGTAAATAAGGCCTCTTGGATGAATGGTCGTACTGTGCAATGCTCTTTTGCCTGGCATGCTGGTACCGGGGATGCAACGAGTGAACAGATTCGACGATGACATGGCCATTAGTGCCGCCGTAGCCGAAAGAGGACACGCTTGCCCGACGTACTAGCGAGTCCGCGGGCCACAAGGCTGTGTCGGAATGCACTTTAACATTCCATTTGTCTTCCAAGACTATACAATCGTTAGCTGTGCTACCCTGCGAGCTCGAAGGGGAGGCAGCACTAACTCTCTGGGTTCAGCTTCTTGAAGCCGGCAACGCCGGGAATCACCCCGGCTTCCGTCATTAAAGCGGCCTTCATGACGGCGAAAATACCACTTGCAGCCTCGCTGTGGCCGATGTTGGGCTTGATCTGTTGCCACGTTAGTTTCCCTTCGCAAGGATTCGGGACGAACTCGCACATACAGCTCCCATAAACAACGGCTTGTCTCTTGGCCGTGTGTCGTTTAGTGCACGCCCAATAGCTTCGACTTCAATTGGATCTCCGACTGGCGTGCCGGTTCCATGAAGTTCGGCATATATGGTCTCGTTCGGATCTAGATTGGCCTTTGCGTATGCCATACGGACAACACGCTCCTGACCCTTTCCACTTGGGTGTGTAATGCCCATTCCCTCAACCTTACCATTCCTACGTACAAGACCATGTTAGACTGGGTGTGAGATAGATCGTCCCGTGGTCGGGTAGTGGACTCACGTATTCACGGCGGTGGAGCGAATCACCGCACGAATGGGATCGTCATCTCGAATGGCATCCGAGAGACGCTTCAGATATAAGGCCCCGGCTCCCTCGGCACGGCCATAACCGTCAGCAGAGGCGTCAAAAGTGTGACACGTCGAGGTCGGCGATAATATTCCCAGCTTGGCCGTGTTCATGTGCTGGTCAACCGTGATAATCAAGTTGACACCACCAGCGATAGCCGCATCGCAGTCACGTGCCCGAAGTGCATGGCAGGCGTTATGTATGGCATAAACAGAAGAAGAGCAAGCCGTGTTGATTGTGAAACTACGGTCAAGTTAACTTCCGAGTCTTGTAAGAGAGTCCGTGCTCAAACCGGGGTGAGCCCACCTTGGTCCGTTCAGGTTGAACGTATTACCGATACGGTTACTGATGATTCCAGGGTCCACTCCAGTAGCGGCGTAATTGTGGCGAAAGTCAGGGTCCCGCGTGGACATTTGCTCTGCGCAGACGTTAGAGACTGTTTGAGAGTTGGTGCGTCGAGAAACTTACGATAATCTGAGGTGAACGACCCAACGAAGACAGCCGTGTTAGAGCCCGCAACGGCGTCTAATGTCAGGCCGGCAGAAACCAAGCATTCATAGGACACTTCTAGCATCTTTCGCTGCTGTGGATCTAGCCATTGTGCTTCGATGGGCGTCATATTGAAAAAGGTGGGGTCGAAATCCTCTGGCCTGCCATCGAGGAAGTATCCACCTGGGACATTGAAAGACCCCGGTCGCTCTGCGTTCTGGTGAAGATGCGCGTCGATGTTGAACCGCGATGCCGGTACCTTAGGAGTCTGACCACTGCGCTTGTTGACGAGCATCTCCCAGAGGGACGCGTCTGAATCGACGCCGCCGGGCAGCCGGCATGCTGTATACGTCCGTAGTCAGCAAGCAAGGACATACTTCGCCCGGAGGGCTTATGGGGTGGCAATCTGGGTAGAAGGGGCATGCGAGGGCAGCTTGGGAAGAAGCTATGTCGCCTATCGACTTAGTTGGGGACGCGGAACTACGCACCCATTCCGCAAATAGCGATAGGCTCTAGAGTCGGACGTTGGCTCTCATCGCCGCTGCCTTGGGACACACTTGGAGACATTTTAGGGTATCGAGGTAGGCGTTCTTCCGACCAATGGTTCTTCGTTCTGGGAAGGATGCTGATGCTAAGTAGGCGCCTGCAGCAGATATGTCAAATATATGTGGTGTCAACTTGATCAGATGACCCGACAACCGCGGACTTGGGCCCCTGATTTATTTACTAGCGGTCCAAGATCACATCACGCAGAATTCTGCCGTGTCGACCCCCATGCTAGCTTAAGCTCGGGGCAGTTTGGCTCTTGGGTCCATCACTTGCTGTATCTGGGTGCCGTTCTCGGTCTGCTTACACGCTCGGGGCGACCTCCGAGTCCCACCGTCGGACCGAACACCGCCTTTGCATCATTGGGGCTCCTTGGTGGCAAACCTGGTACCTGTCCATGTCACCGAGATTACGTGTTCGAAGAGTTGGAGATCTTGCCTAGGTCTTGCCTATCTCACCGGGCTGAGCGTATTCTTCAGTATCAAGTCCCCCACTTTCGAGCCTGGGAACTTTCTCGTGATCTTGTCTTTGGCACATACGAAATCAACGCTGTCGCGAATATGTGGTCTACGACTCTCTACTTTCGCTCGCTCGCCGTGTTGGCGATATTTCTCCTTTGGGGGATATGCCTTTTGAACGGCACCGTCAAAGAATTGCTCCTTGCTGTATGGCAGGGCAAGCTGAACGATAGCGTTCCGCTCAAAACGAACTACACAGGGATACCCATTATTGATTATCCTATTGCGGTTCTTGTCGCCTTCTTTTTCTACGGAACCAACGGCCACGATGAAGGCTATAACTTGTTCCTCGTCGATGCTTACTCCACGCTCCAGTCTGCGTTTGTCTGGCTGTTTGTCGAGACAATCCGTCCAGGGAAGAAGCCCAAGTGGATTGCAAGGTGAGAAACATACCTTTTCATGACCCATATTTTGCCCTGGTCCGCTTGGTGGCTCATACTTTTCCAGGCCAGTTATCTTTGGCGTTCTCTGGCAGTGTTTCGGCGCTGCGATCTCCTTGCCCCTATATTACGCCTGCCATCTACTCTGGGTCTCCGAAACGGAGGTATACAGAGTTCGGGACCTGAATAAGGCAAGAGCTATACCGTTCAGCTTCCTCATAGGCGCAATCATCCCAGCAGTCATTGGCATGGCACCAACCTGGAACGGCCCAGATAGTCGATCAGTCATAGCCCACCAGACGATCCTTGCAATCTGGCAACCTGATCCTATCTGGGTAGCTTGGATACAGATGGGTTTGCAGAACATGACGTGGTGGTTACGTGGCCAGACGGGCCCTGACGTTAGAAAGCCTACTCACAACCCTTTTCTGTGGATTCGAGGATCCTATCTCTTGGCAGCGATGTCGTCAGCGGTAGGCCACTTGTATTGCGTCGGGAGGGTAATCACGAGCAATGATCCTAGCACGAACTTTGTGCGGATGTATGTGCCATTCCCGTTCACCGGTCCTGCTGGAGTTTCAGACATCTTGATCCGGGGTCCTTGGCTGTTCCTTCAGTACGACCTAATCATCATTGGCCTCTCGAGCATATCGTGGGCCTTCATACTTCTTGCGAGGACCCCCGCAGGGCAACGGCCCTCGAAGCCGATACTAGTTCTACTCATGCTTGCTGGATATGTTACTATTGGGCCAGGGTGAGTAGTCTAACAACAGATCCTTACACCGCGCGATCCAACCGTTGCCAAGGCGAGCTTGACCGAGAGGTCTCCACCGCCACAACCGTCCCTTCGGAAGTGCTTGCTGACTTCTGATTCGCTATAGGGCAACCGTTTCATTGGCTCTGTACGCTCGGGAAAAAAGGCTCCACGTCGGGTCTCAAATTGCCGATACAAAATAGATTATTAAGGGGGACCTCATGAAGTGATTGGTGGGATACACAAGAAGGCGGTGAAGCGGTGAAGACTCTAGTTAGGGTAGGCTTGAAAAGGTGTAGGCTCATTTAGCTTGACTTGCGCATTGGGACATTTCCGATACCGTATTTTGAACCTGCGTCGTCTGGTGTGAATCGATGCCGAGTCTATTTAGCTACATCCAAGTATCCATAATGGAAGCATGCAACTCATTCTGTGACCCCCACATTCCGTTAAAGAATTTCTCCGTGGATGCGAACCCGCATACGCGGCTAAAGAATCTGGTCCGCTTAAATGTACCCGCATACTCCGCTACAGATTCTCTATCCAACTAGATTGAGCGGGATGCGAATACATTTTGTTACCTGGGAATAGCCGACATCGCTGTCCCACACCGACATGTCATGAATCGTCATCCATCAACGTAGATATTTCAGGCTACAGCATTACCATTCACCGGCGGCGAAACCGATGAACAGACATGATACGCTCAATACTCGGAGTGGAAACCCGACCCATTTCGTATACGTAGGGCCGTGTGGGGCCTTCGGTCCGGGTCCCAGCAGCCCATTACCGCCCGCTCGGGTTGCCCCAGACCCTGCATCCATGTCCTATAACTGCCAACGTAAGATTAGGAAGTAGCCGCCAGACTACCAATGCGGAGCCCCTATTACAGGGCCGATATCATCTGTTGTTAACAACGCCTGACGCCATCCCAAGCCGTCATTCGGCGGACTCCCCGAGCTCTACTAAGACGAAAGCCCGCGTGCCCGCCGGGGAAAATCATATATGAAGTAAGAGAGCGGAGCCTGAGTGTGCGAGAGCTATAGAATCACCGAATTCTGGTCAATCTTCTCGAATGGCATGCTTTGATGGCCCTTATGAATGCGACCTCTTATGTTTTAAGCTAGCACATTGACTTTTGGTTTCTATCAGGATTCTCCACCAAGTTCAATCTGTTGCTCAGTGCACATCTCCATTTCCACCGGATCGATCACAAGCTGTTTCAGATATCTGGTGAGATGGGCGCACACAAGGTCCAAAAAGTCGATGTGGCCATCATTGGCGCTGGTAAGGCTGGCTACGTTACAGGTATCGACCACATGCTAACAGAGTGTTTAGGGTGGTATGGGCTTGTATCAGCTAGAACATATCTTCGACTCAGACCAGATGCAAACCTGCTCATTATCGACTCTGATAATACCGTTGGTGGAGTTTGGAGCAAGGATAGGATATATCCAAACCTGGTAGCGCAAGTTCGGCTCGGGGTGAGTCGAAGCTTAGCCAAACACTCCTCTAGTTCGACTCCGCGCTGACTTCTGAGACTAGCTCTTTAATTATTCTGATACGCCGATGCCACCCAACGGCGGCGATCCCAAGGACCCCAGCGTTACGGGCGAGATGATTCACAATTATCTTCAAAAGTATGCGGAAGACCACGACTTACTGCGCCGTATAAGGTTCAACACATTCGTGAAGGAAGCCAAAAAGCTGCCTGATGGATGGCGTCTCACACTTCGCGAGTGTCAAGACATAATAGAGACTGAGAAGTTGCTCGTGGCCACTGGAGTCACTTCAATCCCCTATATGCCAGACCTTGAACGTGCTCCGGACTCGGTCCCAATCATCCATTCTCGAGATCTTGGCACGTCCTGGAATGCCCTCGGCGATGACAAAATTGAAAACGTCATCGTCACCGGCGCTGCCAAGTCAGCCTACGACGCAGTGTACCTGCTGCTCAACATGGGCAAGAGGGTGACCTGGGTGATTCGGGAGGACGGAGGCGGCCCGCTATCTATCTTGCCTTTCAGGGTCTTAAACATGGTAAACACTATTGCCGTCGCGTCGACTCGACTGATGACGCACCTCAGTCCTTCGATTCTAAATACGAAAGGGAGACTCTACTGGCTTCTGCAAAGAACCGTGCCAGGCCGATGGTGCGTGGGGCGATTCTGGGATTTCCTGGATTACGTTAGTGGCGTTCATGCAGGCTACGCAAGAGGCGACCACGTGGAAATGTTAAAGCCAGAAATCGATCGTCAGAGGTAAGGACTCTTATCAGCACGTCACGTAGTAAGCAGTTGTTGACTCTTTCGCTAGCGTATTCTGGGCCCACTCGGGTCTGGGTGTAGTCACTCTGCCGGACTTCTGGACGACACTTCACAAGCGGACCCTGAACATCGTTCGTGGTGAGATACGTTCTACACAAGAACGCAGCGTCACGTTGAAGACAGGTGAAGTGCTTGATGCCGACTACCTAGTCATGTGCACAGGTTGGGGCGACCACTTTGCCATTTTCGATGAGAAACATAAGGCAGACATTGGCCTCCCGGGGTACCATGGGCAGATAATCCCTGACACCTCGGAAAAGGGGTTAGACTGGAGAAGATACGACATTGAGGCTGATAGGATTGTGGACGAGATGCTGCCTTTCCTCGCAAAGCCTCCGACGCTGAAATATCCGAAACCACTTGATCCGAGCCTGCAGCAAAAATGGAGACTCTACCGTCGCTCGATTCCAGTATCTCTAGCCGAAAGAGGGGATAGGTCACTTGCAATTCTGGGACAGATCCATACCGTACAAACTCCACTAGTTTCAGAAGTACAGTCACTTTGGGCTATACTGTACCTCCTTGGAGACATCGATCTCCCTGATACCGACGAGATGGCAAAGGAGGTAGCTCTCTGGAATGCTTGGACACGCAAGAGATACCTCAACCAGGGGCAAAAGTTCCCGTACTCTCTTTATGACTTCCTCCCCGTAAGTACCTGCGTAAGAACCTAAAACTCGGACTGGAGGCCTCTGCGACTAACGAGATGCAGTACATTGATAGCATATTTGCGGACCTCGGTCTGAATAGCCGCAGGAAGTCCAACATTCTGGCAGAGGTATTCAGCCCCTACCAACCTACGGACTTCAATGGTTTCGTAGATGAGTATCTAGCAAGCAGGAAGCTGGCTTCAGCTCAAGGAAAAGGTGTCCATCAAAGCGTGTAACGAATAGCCAGGGCTACAAAAGTAAGACTACTAATGAGCACACAACGAATGGATATGGCGACAACGGATACGCCACAACAAATGGTAAACGGGAATGGATCATTCTTGCAGTTATCTAGAACGTTGTAGGAAAGAATATGACTGGCTGCAAGCCACGTATGTAGCTTATTCTCAGCTCCCTGGACTTGTCAGGGGTGTGCAGTGTGCCCGTTACTGCAAGCTCCTTACTGGCTGCAGCTGACGGAGCTGGGTCACATTGAAGGCCTAAAAGAGAAGATGTGGCTTCCTGGCATTCGTGGTCTGTCTAGTACTGGTACATATAATGTCCAGAGAATTCCTACTACGGTATCAGGCAAAGTATTTAGCACGCTGCCATGTAACTGTAGGCCGCGCTAGTAATTGTCTTATACAAAATGAACATAGGCTCTCAGTATACGAAATTTGCAACATTTTGGCCTTAACCACTGCTATTTCTCATGATACAACAGAATTGATTGGTATAGTCCTTTTCAACTGATACTGCTTTGCTGGCGAGAAACCAGAGCTTCTGGAGAGGCTGCACTAAGCTCGACATGGAAAAGCGCGGTGGGGCTAATAAGGCAACGACCTGACAGCGTGCGAATAGTTACCCCTAATGCCATAGTCCAGACCTCGTGTAAGAACGGATGGAAGTCATGCCGTTCGCACCGGCCGTGGTAGTTAAGTGATTGCTTGGCGTGACGTATCAGTACTTCATTATTGCACGACTGTCGAAGGTTACGGTCCAATCACAGAAGCAATACAACGCGAAGTTGCAATAATGGCCTGGGAGGCGTGGAATATTCGCAGGTCTACGCAATGACGCGAAGGCCCGAAGAGGCATCTGCATGGAAGAAGGAACATTCCGCCAAGATGAAAACAGTCCGGTATCGCTCTGACCGTTTACTCTTGGCTAGGTGTCCTGCCTGTCGTGAATAAACCTTGTGTCCACAGCGTTCTCTATACAGAGGGTCGATGGCGGTGGGTTGGTGTAAACTAGGGGGTATAGGAGCTAACAAGCGTATATCGTCCAACGGCGAACCCTTACCAGGAAGGACAGTTCGCTTTTTAGAAATTTCGGCTAATGAGCACTCTTACGGACCATATGCGCCACGATCCTACGTGCAGGGGTATTGGTGACACAGGACCGCATATCATGAAGACCGTCTTTGCCCCAAAGCCTTGCAGACGCACGTCTCGTTAAAACTATCAATCACTGCGTGGATAAATAACATGCTCACCGTATCAACCTCTCTCAGCACGCCAAGACAAGGTGCCTGGTTGCGTGGGTCCCGCCGGGCTATCAGCAGCGTCAGTAGGGATGTTCGACATGTAAGCGTACATATGCTAAAGGCGTTGTAGAAAGAGAATGATCAAGTACTAGACATGCTCAGCGGAACCTGAAACCGAACTTAGGGTTTATCTAGCCAACAACTCGCTCACATGATCGAAAGTGTCACCGCAATTAAGACGACGAGGGATGCTAAACAGGGATGTGTCAATTCCTGACTAAGGATGACCCCACTAGATAAGCTATGAGGCCAATGTTCCGCAGGGACTCTATCACCTGCTTCAATGTCAATTCACTGGTATATCGGCACTCGGTTCCTGAGGGCCGGATCGACCCTTGTTAGCCTGAAGGGCAAGCAAGAGGGGTTCACTGACTAGATCAAGTCGGCCCATTGGAAACATCAACGTGGACCAGCCACTCGGGTCGCCACATCCAGCGAACGACGTTTCCGTTTCCAGCATGCTCTGATTGCCAAGCGGTTGTTGTTGTGCCTCGATTGGTAGTTGGGCACAGACAGGTACTCCAGAGCAAGCCATTGCAGCACTTCCCAGGGGCTCGGCTATGCCCGACTCTACTAAATACGGAGCAAGTATTATCCCAGAGCATGTCGAGAGACATATAACGGCAGTCTGAGCAGTGAGCACAGATCAGAGTGGGTATGTGGGTATAGAAAGAAGGGGTTACGAGGTGAAATGGTAGCTTCCGCTATTCTAGAGGCTGGAAGGGCTCAAAAGACCCCTGACTATTTGTGGCCGAGGGAGGTGGAACCACGTTTACCCACGTTCACCCATGTCTCCGTAGCGCTGCCAAGGCAGTGGCACAGTTGACTTTGCTTTCACCTCTTCGACCGTATCACACGCAGATTGAACCATCAGGTGGTTGAGTAGGCATATGAATAGCGCCGTCTCGTCTAAACCGAGTTTGACTGGAACTGTGTGACTATGCAGCCTTGTTACTACGTTATCCGATGAGAACGGGCATCCAAGGAGTCCAGCTCGACGAGCAGTAAAACTAGCAGTTCAGAGCCTCACTTCGCATCAGATAGCAGCAAACGTTAGCGCCACTTACGCCATCTTATGCAGGATAGTCTCGCATGCTCGGAGCTGATGCTCGAGAATCCGGTTGGTGTACCAAATTTGACAAGCCTCAGCCTCAAAACCACGCGGGCCATTGAACTTCAATCCGGGTGCTATCAGAAACTGTATGATGACGCAAGAAAGTAAAGGAAGATCACACCTACCTCGGTAGGGATGTCTGATGGTCGGGATGCAGCTTACCTGCTACTCAGTCGCCAATTCAAGCGTGGAACGGTCAGGGACGTGCATATTCCAGAATACAAACCTCTGTTCTCCTATTTAAATGGTGAACTGGAATCACCGTCTTTTATTGTCTGTGTTGCAGAGCTGTTCCGCTGCCAATATTGCTCATTCGAGCGAACTTATTGTGTCGTCTTCTTTATCGAATATGTCTAGACACATTGCATGTAAATCTTGCCGCGACCGCAAGGTGCGTTGCAATGGAGAACAACCGACTTGTGAGAAGTGCAGGCGATCAGGAGATGAATGCATATATACCTCGTCATCAACGCCGACGCGGGGGGACCTGGTGCAGACGATTGAAAGTTTGCAAGAACGGGTCGGTAAGGATCTTGTGTCCATCTCCTTTATGAAAGATTTCGTTGGGCCCTTACTTCTATATACTTTTCCTTGTCCAACGCCATACCCACCCTTCAGTCGAATAGGGGCTAATACCACACCGAACTAAAGCCAAAGCGGAAGCTCAGATCATGGAACAGAGGACCGAAGCCTCTAGCCAGGGCTTAGGCATACCAAATCCATTGGTTTTTAATACATTGCCCGACAACACCATGCTGGACCTTCAGATACCCCTTCAGCCACCACCGATCACGGCCGCACCGGTGTTACCGATAAGTGATAATTTCTCGGGAGTTAACCCACCGTTCGGAGGCGAAGATGGTACCGACGAGTTTTTACGGACGTTACAAGAGAGTTCTATGGCTACAGGGGTCGTATCCCAGGTAACAGAGGAAGATCCCTTCTCCGGACCGTCCCGCCAGTGCTCAGTGCCCAGTCTAAACGAGCTGCGCACAATGAGCGGACAGAAGAGCGCCACCATGACACCGGCATTAGTTATGCCGCCTACTATAGATATGGGCGACCAAACGTTCCCGTCGGCGCCGGTGGTAGACTTCATTTCTACTATATTCAATACGCAGGCGAAGCTCGCAGGTCTATCTCAGGCCGTGGCGGAGTACCTGGCCTGGGCCAAGAGCTTGCCGAATGAAGCTGGGAATGCTGAACTCTTAGAGATCCTGGAGGGTAGGGTTATGGAGATGCACCAGCTGGCCTCGACCAAACATTGGGCGGCCTTCAAGCTCATGACTGCTTCCATTGAGCGGTCCGACTTTTACTCGACGTTGAAACAATTAGAGACAGATCTCACTGAGCGGACCATTAGATCCTCAAGATTCTTTCACGAGAACTACGACATTAAAGCTTCCTTAGCGGAACAGAAGATCGATCTGAGTGATTAAACTGTTGGGGTCCCAGTGGATCACTGACAGAAACTTACTACCGATGTTGCTTGGACAGTTGGCGAAGGGCAATACACACGAAAATTGTATAGTTGACAGGGCAGCGGACAGACCTCTTTATTACGCTCCACCCTTACTTCGCAGTGGCCTTTCGTTAGTTACCCTCGACTTAACAAGCGAGTTATGTATGTTATGTTTAATGGATAACTTGTCTACAACTCCTTGGAATGAGGGGAGAACCGGGCCCACATGTATATACATATAACTGGGTAGTCTCCAATACTTCAAGTCGGTCGCTTAGTGATCTAATTGGTATTCAACTTGGTTTGAGTACATCTTTTGAATTGCTCTTTGTGGGCATGCCTACACAAGCTTGGGGTAGCAGCCACCTTTTTACCAACTCAGACGCTAGTGCCCCCCTAGAAAACTTTCAACCCACTGCCCATGTCGGTCCAACTAGTGTTTAAGATGCTTAGCATGCGAATCCTCCGTCGATTGGGAGCACAACACCACTAATGAAGCTGCTTTGCGGGCCGAGAAGGAACGCGATAGCTTCGGCCACTTCCTCCGGATCCCCTTTTCGAGCTAAGGCTCCCGGATCGCCCTTGCCAATCAAGTCCGTAGACCCGGCAGATGCCTCGATCTGTTCAAGCATAGGCGTCGCGATGATACCCCTAATAGTATTAGTCATCACTATATGTGCGCCTTCTTTTTCGGTGCGGACACGACATTAGTAGAGCAGCGTTACACGACGGGATCGTGTCTGTTTGATCGCTGTATACTGTAGAGTGAGGAATATTGTGTTAAGCTTACGGAGCAATTGCATTGACTCTGATGGCGTTGGCACCTTCCTCCTTAGCCACGGTGCGCGTCAAGCCTAGGATGGAATGCTTGGCGGCCACATAAGGACAGTTGCGTTCCAACCCCATGATGCCGGAGATACTGGAGGCGTTCACAATAGCACCCCCACCTCTCCCAGCCTTGCCGGTCCGCATATGCGGCAGCTCGGCGCGCATGCAGTTCAACGTTCCATTGACGTTGACCTGCATAACCCAGTCGAACTCGTCATCCTTGATATTCCGTGTGCTGCCGCCCTCCTGGGTGATGCTACGTCCAATCACACCGGCTAGGTTGGCTGCCCCAGCAAGGGGCTTCCCAAAGTGTGAGACGGTGGCTTGTATCCACTCTTCGCAGGACTTTCTGGAACGCACATCTGCTATCGCGGTAAGGATGGTAGCGTCCGTAACGGAATCGGGCCGACGTTGGAGCGCTTCGGCTTTCACTTCCGCTAGGGCTGCAGAATTGACATCAACGAGGGATAGGAAGGCACCCTCCCCTGCCAAGAGGAGGGCCAAGGCTCTCCCGATGCCGGATGCGGCTCCGGTAATCGCGACAACCTCCCCAATGAACCGTGATGACGGCATGATGGGACTCAAGAAGCCTTCTAAATTATCGCAAAAGGGATGGATTACGGGAACGTTTCTCAACCAGGCTCTGTTATTGGTAGGAGTAGCCTGGCTGATATAAACGATGATCACAGCCCTACCAAACCTGCTTATGTAATCACCGGCCCGGAGCACCGAGTGACATGTTTCGGGCCTCGGGTGGCATCGGATTCACGGGATTCATTGACGTCATTTGATATAGTAACCAAATACACCCGGGCCGTAATACGTGTGCTCCGGGCTTTGTCCGCGAAGCTCGGCGATCAAGCCCGGAGCAACAGGAGGAGGTACCCTTTAGATCAGCTCACCACATAAGGATGTAGGTTGGTACCTAAATAATTGGTCAGACTATTGCGCAATGATAGTGCTCTACATATCCACTCAATTGCATGAGCATCGGTTCTGTTTTACCCAGCATCTCAGGTAATCCAAACGAAACCATCATGGCAAAGGTAACTCCAGAGAATTCATCGACGGTGACAAATACAAGTTAAGGGCTAACCTGGTTGAATAGAGAGCCTTCAACCACCCCGTGAACCACATTGGACTGGCTGTTCCAGATGTCGAGGTTGCGCAGAAGTGGTACATGGACGTCTTTGGCTTCAGGCAACTTCGGCCAATCAGCTTTGAGGATAGGGATGCCAACGAAGACACGGTCGTGTTGAACATCCTACCTTCCGTAGTGAGCAAGGTGAAGCTAGCATACCTCGGCACAGGAAACTCTGTCGGAATTGAGTTGTTCGAGTTTATTGACCCCAAGACCGATCCCCGAAGAGAAACTCATATTGGGAATGGGCAGCACATCACGCTTGGTGGCTTCTTTCATTTTGCCATCACAACCCCTGACATTGAGGCAATGCGTCGTAAAGTACTTGAGTGTGGGGGCAAAGCCGTTGGAGGTGTTGGTACACTTGATGGGGAGGAGGGCACATATGTGCAGGATCCGTGGGGAAACATAGTGGAGCTGATCACTGTCAGTTATGAGCAGCTGCTATGCAACCGATAGGATCAATCTATCAGATTGGGAGTTAGACTAGGGGTATATGAGGACACAATATGCTCATGCCCGTCTCGGGTACGTCAGATTGATCTAAAATGCAATAGTATACAATCAAAAGAATTGAGGGCCGGTTTAGTCCATGTCACAGTTAGGCTGATCACGTGGAAAGAGTGCATAGAGTGTGAAAAATATAAATTGTGATGATTGATCTGGGCTCTAGAGCGGTGGCTAGAAAGCTCTATATAGAGTATGGGAGCGCCGGAACAACGTTCCTCCGGAGTGTCTCATGCTAATTGGTCTTGATGACTAAGCAAGTTACCCCTATTCTGCGACAGTCGAGCAGAAGCCAGAGATAAATTTCGGGGCGGTCACCTCCATACGCAAGTGTAATGATTTTAACAGTCGAACGACCTCCAGAGAGTTTAATAGTGACACCATCGTTCGCTTAATGATATGCCGCGAATACGAAATGAATTAACGGCTGAAAAAAAGAAGGTATATAGCCTGATTTGCAATGAAATACTCCTGATCTATTGTACACCCTTGATCGAATTGGATTCAATTATTCAGACTTCATAAGTGAGCAAAACTAAATTTGATCTTTAAACAGGCTAAGATTTGCCTGAAAATCTAATATAGCTGTGGGAATTTGTAGCTAGGGGCGTTCATAGCCTCATAGGTCTTGACATCCTTAGACAGGGAATATATAAGACCAGATGCGTCACGTTCCAAGAATTGAATGCAATCCAGTGACTAACAAACGCGCGACCGACGCTCCATCTATACTATCTCCCCGGCTAGTTTCCTTCGAGAATAGAATTGGCAATTGCCTCAGCAAACATGTCTATGGATAAGTGAGCAATTGTCCTCTGGTGCTTTGCAGAAGCAACTCATTCACTTACACACTGCGCCCATGGTGTGGCCAGGTGGCAGGTTGGGCATAGCGCTGGCATCAACGACTCTCAGTCCGGTGACACCGCGAACTCGGGCACGGCTGTCAACGACGGCTGTCTCATCATCATCGCGACCCATCCTAGCCGTAGAAGTTCCGTGGTAAATGAGATTCATATTGTCTCGCAGCCATTCAAGAATATCCTCGTCGCTGGCCACCTCGGGGCCAGGAGAGTACTCTAACTGGATCATGCTGCTATTGCTTGCAACCTCGCGGACTCGCCTAAATGCCGCAACAGCCATCTCCTGGTCCGCCGGATCCAACAGCCAGTTGGGGTTAATGATGGGCGGTACGGCTGAGTCAGCGCTCTGGATCGTAATATTGCCACGAGACCGAGTCGCAAGGAGTGCCGATCCGATCGTGAAATAGTAGTCTTCGGGCCCCAGGTCATCCGGAAAAGATGAGCTCTCCAATGGTACGTACTCGACCTCTGGAACATCCTCGGGGAAATTAGAGAGATGGTCTAGTGTCGCCTCACTGAAATCCTGACGTAAATGCTCAGGATACTTTTCAAACGCTATGGCGCGAAGAAATCCGGTTAGCTAAGGCCTCCCCAATAGGCCCATGTGGATCAGACTAGAGGTGACGCAACTTACCGAATCCCTGTCCTGTACCAATGCTAGAAAGACGGCCGGATTGGCTAGCCAGGTACTGTGAGACGGCTTCTTCCACAGCCACCGGGTTACCGGCAGCAAGTTGTGTATTAGTTGTGACGTTGACCTGCACTCTAGTTAGGTACTATCACATGCGAAGAGCATTTAGAGGTGTTGATGAAATTACCCCGAATACTAGGGACATGTAGGGTGAATCCTGTTACAATATTAGCTTCAAAGCTCGAGAGAAAAATGTCATACTGGCTTCTACCTCTTCGTTTTGACCGACTCCTGGCAAGTCAGCGACGACGTCGATGCCATGCTCGGTGAGAGTTTCCGCTGGCCCCACTCCAGATACCA
Source organism: Monosporascus sp. CRB-8-3 (assembly GCA_004155055.1). Taxonomy (NCBI): domain Eukaryota; kingdom Fungi; phylum Ascomycota; class Sordariomycetes; order Xylariales; genus Monosporascus; species Monosporascus sp. CRB-8-3. The sequence goes on from QJNZ01000533.1 coordinate 62,410, forward strand.
TCAACAACTGGGGTGTAAACCACTGGATGCTTCGTGTTAGTATCAGAGAGGACGCATTCACAACCCAAGGAGCCAGGTGGACACTCACTACCCCGGCCGAGAGGATGACCTCGTTTCGCGCGGAAATCTCATACACCAGCTCGTTGTTGTATACATTTCCTTGTACCAGCACGCCCGTGGCCCGCCTCTCTTCGTCAAACAGGATACGCTTGGCCAGAGCGTTAGGATAGATCTTGAGTCCAGGGCTACGAGCGCCCCATTGAAGGAAGGAAGTCTCGGAGGAACTACGGGTGGCTGTGACTGGATCGATGGCGGCGGTCATAGTTCCGTAGCCCATGAGCCTTCCACTATTAAGTCCAGGCAATGCGTCGAAGCCCATGCGCTCGTAGGCTTCAGCAAGGTAAGGCCCGTAAGGACCCTGGAAGTTGCCGTACGAAACTTGGAGCGGCCCGGCCTCGTCAATGAAGGCATTGGGGTCATAGGTGATGTTGAGGGACGGGTCAATCCGGCTGTAGTCTGGAGGGATAAAATTGCAACTTCGTTGGAAAAAGTCCCAGGCATTCTCCCACCTCCAGTAATCGTCTCCAACCAGCTCGGCCCACGTGTCATATGTACCTGGTGTCTGTCTGTAGTCATAATCAGTCTATTCACTGCGTTAGATAATTGCGTAAGGGAATACCTGTGGTATCCACCGGTGTTCGCAGCGGATCTGCAATTCGGGTCAGCTAGGCGCACTGCAAAAAGACTAGATAGCATTTGGGTGTAATTTTACTTACCCTCCACCAAAGGTCTGGCCCACGGTATATAACACTGTGCGGCCATTATAGCCCTATATCAGACATTAGTCATTTTTGAGCCGGGCTTCGTATCATATGAGGACCTTACGACTTGGGGCACGGTCTCCAACCCGATGGCAGTAAGGGATGAAAGTCCGCCACTTGCATAGTTTGGTTCGGCACTCATAAAGGCGTAGCCCGGGATCTGAGTCAGATTCCCATTCAAAATCTCGTAAAACGAGCCGGCCTCGACGACTGCGACGGTATAGTTTGCGGGATCCCTCGCGAGTCGTGCCGCAATGGTATTCCCAGCATTACCGCCGCCCACAACCTAAGTCCGTTAATTCATGGGTGATCCTCTTTCCCTAGTCGCTAATACTTACAACATAGTCATAAGTCTCGTTTCGACCGGCACGTCCAAAAGAGTTCCCGAAAATTTGAGTCACTCCATTTTCATCAATAGTAGCTCCGACGGTGTCAGCCGCAGACGCTACTGCTGCTAACAGAGGGCAAAGAATGAAACATGTTTTAGTCGACATTGTGGTCAGTTCTGTTGGGACGGTGAGTGCCTTCTATATATTGTCAACGACGACTAGGAAATGATTTTAGAAGAGTTACGTATGGATGCAACTAAATTGGAGAGTAAATACTACCGGGCCAATAGAATTTATATGCGAAGTGACTTCTGACGACATTCTGTTCAGCTCTGCTGAGAGGTGGACCCTCGGACCGGGCGCCCCGAAAGCTGATATCCCGGACCGAAGATCACGACACTTCTCATGGGTGTCTTACTCTATTAAAGAGCCGCACGTCGAAGACCTTACCACTCTCCTAGGACGATGTATGACTGCCTTACTATTACAGCTATTTCAGCTTTCCCCCACTTACATCACTATGGCGCTTCCCGAGCATACTCCGGCCCCTAACGCCGTCAACGCAGCCTTATACGGAATTGGTTTACTAGGCACAATTGGAACGTGGGGTCGCGCTGTCGCTGACGGCACAGTTGTCCACTTATTCAACGCCTTGCATCGAAGCGGACCCTACATCCTTCCTGGCAGCGAATTTGCCTTGAAAACCAGCTTTAGCGGAATTTACTGGCCAATAGACTATCTCCTCGATATCCTTGTCATCTTCTTTTGGGAAGCGGTCGACGGCTCACACCCAACAGAGTCGACTATTGGCATTTACTTTCTAGGCCAGCTCTTCGCGATGACCGTTGTCCTATACACGAGTCACGTGCGATATGGAGTGGGCTCTAGCCTTGTGAGGTAAGTAAGTAACATCCCGAGTCAGTGGTGGCCGGCCGGATGAGTGGGGTCATTCTGGACTACCGTTCAAGAAAGCTCAACTGATACTTGTCCTTGGAAAGACCTACAGTCTGGGCACTTTCTTTCCAGATGTGCGCAATCGCCTGCACTGGATGGCTTTGGGGACTTTTCTTCGTGGCCATGTCTCCGACTACCTCTACAAGCATTTCGCGAGATCAGCTCAGAAGCGCAACGCTCGCGAATCCGCGCACAGTGCTCTACATTCCCTTTGCGCTTGCACTGGCTTACGTTGTCCCGGCCGTAGCAATGTGCCTACCCTCACCAAGGGTGGTATCTAACGACTTCCAACAATGGGCTCTTGTGGCCTGGAACATGTTTCCTATATCTGCCCTCCTGCTGATGAAGACCTTTCCTGCGATCGATGCGAGAAGAGGATCCCAGCAATCATCCACGAGAACAGGAAAACAAGCCACTTCATCGACCTCGGATCGAGAGCATCTGAGTGCTGTACGGCGCGTTACAGCAATAACGTTAGCCACCAGCATTGCCACACATATCGCTGTTTTGGGTATTTCCATATGTACGGTGCTATTTCCTACAATTTTCAACATGGGGTTGTCTCAACGTTTGAGCCCGACCTCACTATTCGTGCCGCCGATCGCTATTGAGAAAACAGCTACTGTTGGAGATGGTCTTCGCAGCTTCTTCTTGTGGGATCAGCTGTCTGGGTATCTGGTCATGATTCTTGTTGCACTGGTGCAGTTGCATAGTGCTGCACGCGTGACGGGCATGCCATTCAGTTGGGTGAAGGTGTTTGGAGTTATTACCGTTGTCTCTTGCATTACGGGACCAGGGAGTGCATGCCTCATTGCTAGTTGGCTGAGAGATGAGCTACTGTTTGGATCATGAGGTAGATGGCCACGTGCCAAACCCCAAGGATGAAGTTCTACAGTGTATGGTCGAGGTTCTCGAAGAATCCCTCTGGAATGGAAAAGACGAGGGTACAGACGGAGTTTACCGATATTCAGATTGTAACATTTAACCGTTGAATCACGAAACGTAACAGCTTGCTAATGCATCAGAAATGAGTGGCTTGCCGCATGTTACTGGTAGTCTCTATAATGGGCCTATTACAGGCGCATAGCTATATCAACCTAATTTGATTAATTAACCAGCCGTGCTTGAGGGGTTAAGAACCCGTTCGGGAGGCAAAGGATGGGGGGGTTATTAGTCGAAATAATCCTGGCCGCTAAAATACGAACCTTAGCGGTCTGGATTAGCACTATGTCCGAAATGTTTATTTATATCGAGTTAAGAATATAGAGTTAATATACGGAATTAAAGTATAAATACTAGCTTAGTATAAAGTAATATCTAGAATTAATATATACGTTAATAAATTAATTTAATATAACTATACGCTTATTCTACGCTTATAATAGGCCTATTATAAAAATACTATTATACTAGTTATTAATACGATAGTTTTAATATTATTAATTCGGCTTCTTTTAATAATATTAAGTTATTATTATTTAAAAAAGCTTTACTACCTTTACTATTACTAGTTTCTTTAGTAACCCTAACCTTATCGTATTAAGATTAATAAAAACTTAAACTAATTATATAAAAGAGTAAAGTAAAAGTTAAAAGCGTTATATATTATTTATATATACATAGTTATTATTATAACGCTCGTTATATTATAATCAACTATATTTATGACAAGTTATAAATAAAGA